>RJWK010004678.1:43239-58690 GCA_004363435.1 Platanista minor | reverse complement strand
TCACATCTTTCCTAAGAGAGAAAAATGAAGCACAGTGATGCAATCACATAAAAGGATAGATTTTAGGAGGGAAAAAACCTTTTATTTTCATTTGACTTGCTTATATTTGTACATGCTTCATAATTCTTTCAAGAGGGCTCTTTTATGTTACTAAAACAGAAAATAATTGTGTGGCCTAACGTGTTACATAGAAGTTGGAATTCACTTCCGAGGGTAGAAACACATTCTTGTTTCCTGAGAGGGATGTGCTATTAATGTCTCTCTCCTGTTAAAATTGTGAGCTGCGAAAAGGAGTCTGACTGACTTGTGATAGTGGACTCTTTTAGAAAAGCCTCATGAAAAAAAGATATTTCTATAGCAAAAACTTAGTGTCTGTTTCCCATGGATTCAGAATAACTATGGGTTCTGGAAGACATAGAAAGAAGGGACATTTCCCCTACCTGCTCCTAGTACAGCCTCCTGCTCGAGAAGTCACCCAGGCCTGTGACTGGTCGTTAAGATTGGAAGGTCCACTACTGTGTTCAGAGGCAGAAGCTACTGTCGTCTGGAACGAAGTCAGTCAAGAAGAGGGTATTAGTTTGCCAGGGTTGCTTTAACAATGTGCCACAGCCTGGGTGCCTTAAATAACAAGACTTTATTTCCTCGGTGTTCTGAAGACTGAAATTCTGAGCTGTAAGTGTGGCCAGGGTTGGTTTCTCCCAAGGCCTCAGCCCGTGGCTTTTAGATGTCCACCTTCTTGCTGTGTCCACACGTGGTCTTCCCTCTGTGCACGTCTGTGTCTTAATCTCTTCTTACGAGGACACCAGTCATATTTGATTAGGGCCCACCCTAATGATCTCATTTTACCTTAATTACCGACTAAAGGTTCAGTTTCCAAATACAGTGACAAATGAGGTACTGGGGGTTAGGGCTTCAACATATGGCATCATTCAGCCCATAGCAGAGAGGCGTACATGAGCATATTTTCAGGAGGTGTTCATTTCTTTATAGAACAATATCCTATATCCAAAATCAGTTACTTCTTCTATTGCTTTTCCTTTCTCTTCTGCTGCCTTTGTGCCTCTCCTCTGATGGCAGACACACATCACAGAAAGCAGCAGTAGTGCCTGCTAGACCACCATGTTACACACACACACACACCATATATCCACATTCACACACACACACACACACACACACACACACACACACACACACACAGTTTGTCCACCTGTCCAGCTCTGTTCTGAGTGTTGGCATCAGATACCCAAGGACCCAGGCCAGAAACACCTCCTGTTACCATGGCTGTTGACTCAATTTAATGGATGATATGCTCTCATTCCTCAGTCAGGCCAAGGCTGGTTATCTGACTATAGAGAAGACTCATATGATTTCACAAGAAACTTGTTATTCGTGGTTTTGTTTATTTATTGACTTTCCTGATTGAGGACTTAAGAGTAGCCAAATCTCATCAAATTTAATTTTCTCAGCATCATCACATTTTTGGAACTTGGATAGAAAATTCCTACTTCGTCAACAAAGAAAGTGAGGATGAAATCAAGCACGTGGAACTTTGTGAATTTTCAATGTGATAACATTCATATCTATTTTACTAAGAAACAGGAAATCCATGTGAGTGATGTAACCATTGGACCACGTGTCCACAGGCAGCTTCTCATATTCTCTTTCTGCTTTGTCACCACGACACTGGTACCTTTACTTCTTCACTGGGATGGAAATCAGGTTACCAGAAAGCTCTCAGGAGGAGCTTAAATTCTGTCTTGTTTAACAAAGGTGCCTTGGAGACTCTCCAGCCTTGGTTTATTTATATGGAGAGATGGAAGGGTCTAGAAAGTAGCAGTCTCAACTTTGAAGGGACGAGGGGTCTGTTCCACTCTGCTGACATGAACCCCCGTCTCCCCTGAGTGGTGGGATCACCCAGAGAGCTGGGAGAATCAGCGGCAGGCAGAAAGCCTGCTGAGCACCAGAAGAGCCGACCTCCCCATTCCAGCCCCAAGCCGGCCGGCTCCTCTGTTTATTTTTGCGCTGCAGCGGCTGGTAGCTGTGGCCTGGAGCTGGTGCTGCTCACCTGACGCAGCATCACGGCTGCCGCCTGCGCGTGGCCTTTCGGAGACATGCAGACGTGAAGGCAGTCAGCACAGAGCTAGGTGTTTCCGCTCTTTCTGGTACTTGTCTTTTGCTTGTCTCCTTTTGGTAATCGCTGCTGCTGTGACCTGAATGTGTCCTCATGCCAAGTGCGAACTCGACCAGTGGCTGAAAAAGTTGACAGATTTATGTGAACTTGAAATGCTTCTTTTACAGTCAAATATACAGGGCTCTGGAGTACAGACAGGCCAAGCTGTGCAGAGCTTAACAACCCAGGGGTCTTACTAACCATGGAAGCAAAATCATCAGAGGGGCCCTTTGTTTCAGCTGTTTCTGGCTTACTTCCAATGTTCTGAGAGACAGGCAAGGGTTGCCCATGATTGCATGCCCAGGCCTGACTTATTTAGAGGAATGGGCTCTGGGGCTGGGGAGAGAAGATCCAGGAGGGGTGGGTGTGGAGGTCTGTGCCACTGGGGGCTGGGGTACTTGTCGTGGGTGAGAAGGAGTGGGGAATTGACCCTGCAAATAATGGGACAAAATTATACCCTTACCTGAAGGGGCTGCTCACCTATTTTTTAAAAAAAGCAAAAAGATATTTAAGTATTTTAAGATTTGAAACACAACTTTCTAAAGGTTTTCTATAATAAAGCACAAGTTTATACTTGGACCCTAAAATTAGTTCTATGATTTTAGGCAAGTCAGGCAAAACAAAAACAACAAAAAACCGAGAACAAAACAAAACAAAACGAAAAAACAAAACTCAAGACCAACCAAACAAAAACAACACACCAAACACATCAATTAAACTGGCTTTGATTTTTGATTTTAAAAAGCACACATGTCTATGTGCTGACTATTTTCCTGGAGCAAAGTATTTCAAAAATTTTGACTAGGTCTATTTTAAAAGATCCTTAAACCAATTTTAACAAGAAAAATACAGAAATGTTGGGTTGGACATTAGCACCTACTCTTTGTATAGGACAAAAACACAATATTGAATGAAACGATAATAAAGGAAATCCTGGAGGAGCGTGTTAGTAGAGAATAAATAGTTTGTTTTCTCATAATTTAGTTTAAATGTAGGGCAAGCACCTAGAAAGTTCTAATAATAACATGACTTCTGAATCTTTGAACGGATTCTGAATTTTAGTCATTTCACAATTCAGTCTTCTAATACTGGTGAAAAACTTTTAGAGACCGCAGTGAGGGAACCGTTTGGCCACTAGTCATAAAAGAAGAGCTTCATTTGGCCCTGGACCTTTGAGGGTGGGCTTGGAACTTGTTCAGATGGCAGCTAGCCCTCAGCAGGGCAGGGGCAGTGGGGAACCTGAAGATAGAGCAAGTGTGGGTTTTTTTTTTTTTTTTTCCCCAGAAAGGGTTTTGGAATGTCAAGCTGTCATTCTGGTGACTGGCTTACCCACCAAAGTGTAGTCTATATCCTATAACATGAGAACATGAGATTAATCTAAACATTTAAAAAATAAGTTAAATAGCTTCCTGTCCCTTCCTTAAAATACATCAATAAGACTCTTGTATTTTAGATTTTAAAAATGCACCTCCAGGATTAGCTAGCTGCCAATTTTGAGTACCCCTATTGAAAGCCAAATTTGTCTGACTAAATGTTTGTAAACGACTGCCAAATAAAGTGGCTTTCGTTTCAGTGTAATCTACCTCTTTCAAAAAAAGCTTTAGAAAAAATTCAACTAGTTCTTACTACCACTAACAGATTAAAGAAATAAATAAAGCAAATAAATAAATAAAAGTTGTCACCACCAAGGCAACTAATAATATTAGCTGCTACTTGCTAAGGCAAGAAACGATTAATTTCATTATTTTCATCATTATAACTTTCACTTTTTAAGCTGCCTTTAAATAAGTTTAAAAAACTGGGTTTGTGTAACTCACTCAGGGTGGGGAGTAAAAAAAAAAAAGGGAAACTCATTTCTTCTCTGAAGAAAGGAGGCAGACGGCTTGACACACGGTTTTTCTGCAGGAGTTGGGTGTCACTTGAATGAAATGAATCATCCAGAGAATAGAGAGATGGATTAGAAATGCTCTCAATTTCTGCCCACATCCCAATTTCTGCTCAGTTTCGGATGCAGGTGAGTCAAATGCCCACACTTTGACTTACCTGGACCTGCAGCTCTTTCACGCTTCTCTCGTTTTCAAGGACAGTTTCCCTCTGGTGCTCTAATCCCACCCTTTCTACTCCCTGTGTGTTCTTTCGCCTTCTATCATTACCGCTCGTCTTTATGTATAGCACCTCCTCCCTCCTGGATCTTCCTTCGTGGTCTAAACACTGTAGGTTTCTCCTACCACGAAAAATCCCTTCCTCCATTCTGTGCCTGCCTATTTCTCCCCTCCCTTTCATAGCTGAGCTCCAAGGAAGCACCATCTAATCATCAGCTTTTCCTTCCCCACCTCACTCCCTGCCCCTAAGCGTCCCTCCCCTTGTCCACTGAGCCTTTCTGGAAAACATCACCGGGGATCCCAACAGCAAGCCCAAACATCTTACCCCTCGTTGCAGCATGTTATAGACAACTTGCTTCTCCTTGCAACTTTTTTTTTTTACCCTCGGTGTGTTGTTTTTTTCTTTTTTTTTGGTCCTGTGGTATGCGGGGTCTTAGTTCCCACCCAGGGATGGAACCCACACCCCCTGCAGTGGAAGTGCGGAGTCTTAACCACTGGACCGCCGGGGAAGGCCCTACCCTCGGTTTCTAAGGACCCAATCGTTCCTTCCTCCTTGTTCTCTGATCCTTCCTTCTGCCTTCCCCAGTGGCTGCTTTTCCTTAAGGAATGATCCAAGTCCCCCATGGTTCTCTCTTTACAGGTCAAGAGCAAAGACTTATAGAGATTAAATGATTTGGTCAGGTTCACAGGTTTCGGGGTAGCATCAGAATTCAAACTGATACATAAGCAACCCTTTCCCTATGCCACGTTTCTCAGGACATATAAGAACTCTCAGGAAGGAGTGTTGTCAGACTTGTTTGTACCTGAAGATTCAGAAAAAAGAGACATTAACAAGCTGCTACTACCACCACCATCAAATAGTATGCTGCACTAGTAGTTCTTAATATATCTCTAACAATTAGAACATTTTTTTGGCTTCTCGCCTGCAATCTCTCCCTGGCAGACTTTGCTGTGGCCTTTAGCTGGCAACAGTATAACCTACGGAGCTCTTGCAAAGCATCCCTATCTGCTTAGCGGATACGTCCCAGATCCAGCCAGCTTCACACTTCCCAGCTGAACTCTGCCCCTCAAGCTGCAGCTTTGCCTGAATTTCCTGCTTTGCTTTGTGGTCTCCCTGTCCAGCCACCTCTTCGATGAGAACCCCCTCCAAATCCAACACCTTAAGAGCGAGTGATGGGAGTAACACAGGTGAGAGGGGTGGAGAGCTCTGAAGTGGAACTTTGGCAGTCAGAGTGGGAGTGGGAGAGACAAATGGGTGAGATGTTGAGAAACTATGCTATCGGCCAGCTTCACAGAGGAGACGGTTGTCAGTGAGCCATACTGAACATGACTTTACGCCATCACAACTGATCTCATTGTCTTAGCCAGAGGCTTGCTTGGCCCACATAAGAATGAAGGGTGCAGGATTTGGAAGCAGGACCATTTCTCCGTGCTCTCTGCTTCGCAAGCATGCCCAGGTTAGGTGTACCTGGGCTAATGGAGATGGGAGACTTGGTATGTGGACCAAACTCTTTTGTGTACAGTCTAAATTACCTGATGTTTGCCAAGACTCTGGATTGTGTTGAATCAAAAATTAAGAGTTTTTAAAACTAAAGGCATGATAAAAATAACTGTCTCTTGGTTATGCATGGTCCTTATGAACTACCAAGTTTTTCAGTCCAGGACAGAGGCAATGAGAAAAAGGAATGGGATGTTAAAAGTGTAAAAAAATTTGCCTTGAAATGCTCTGTTTTCCAAAGCACAGTTTTCTGATTGAATTTGCCTTGCTAAGAGAGTTAATAACATGCCAATATTTTAAAAAATGTATAATTGAGAACAAATAGCCTTTATAAAACACAGCATTTTAGCCACTAGAATCAAACTTCGTGAGAACTTGGACTCTGTTCATTTTGTCGTGGCTGAATCTCCATGCCTGGAACAGCTCCTGGTACATCATGGGTACTGCATAAAAAGTTAGTTGTGGAGAGAAGTCTCCAATTATGTGCTCATATTCATATGAGTTGATGTTTAAATGTTTGTCGGCATGTTTGATGTATGTATTGCCTGTGACATCACTTATGGGCAGCAGTGAAGAATCTCAAGGAAAGGAAACGATAAAGCTATTTCTAAATTTGAGATAGAGCTGCAGTTCAGTTACTTCCATGCCCTGATTTTATTGTGGTTATTCAAACAATGTATAAATAAGGTCTTCAAATGCTATATCAATTTAATAGTTTAAATTTCCATAAACATAATAGGTCTTCATTCCAATTAATCAAATGTAAACCATTTGACATGTAATATAATTTACAATATTGAAACCACCTTTGTTGCTTCCAACCTTGCTGGTGATTCTTCAAATTCAGGAATATAGGATTGATAAATACAAAATCGCTCTTTTCCGTAGCAGCTTGGTTATCACTATGATTGTTCATTCAGATTCAAAAGAAGATAAATAACAAAATGAATAGCTATTTATTTAAAGCTGTCTGGAATAATTTTAAGGGCACTAAAAATGATACCATCTGCGGATAGTAATTATATGGATAACTATCAAGAACTATTCACATCTGCGCATATTTGGCTATGATAGAAGATGGTCAGGTTAACTTGATTTACATCTGTCTTTGGAAGACAGTGTTTGGAGTGGCCAGCTTTGAACTTGCTTCTACCAGCATTTCTAACTGCTGTCACTATTCCTAATAACTCTTTTATTGATAGCTTGCAACCTCTGCACTAGGGGCTAATTAGAGGATCGCGAGGTTCCTGATGGGGACAGACATCTGATTTCACTTTCAACATTGTTGCCTGGTTTTGAGGCCAAGTTCTGGGCCCACTGCAGTCTTCGGAAACAGCAGTTTCATCCTTGCACAAGAAAGGGGCAAGCACAGAAATGGCAGTGATAGGAGGAAGGCACTCTAAATCAGAGTTTTCTAGAAATTATATGTTCCTTAAAATTTTTTGGCTTTTATTTTCATTTTGAAACATGATGCCATATATATGGATATTCTTTCCATTCTAAACTCTCAGTGGGAAGAAACTTTCTATTTATAAAGTGTTTCAGTGTGGTAAGGAAGAAATGAGGAAGCCAAATGATTGACTTCGTAAAATAGGTTAAGTAACTTATTTTTTCGAGTTTATATCCAACTAGAATCAGGCCACAGAGGTAACCAGTATTCATTAGAATCCCACTTAAGTAATAAACACTGGGCTAGATGCTGGCATTACAGGGATTAACTAGACATGGTCTCTATCCTGAAGAGGCTTACAGTGTAGAGGGGCAGGTAGACAACTACGCTAGACGAAGCAGACTCAGCTGGTGTGATATTTGCCAGAAAGTCTCCCCTGACTCAGTTCTGCCCAGACCCCCTCCCACCACGTGCGCCCAGAGCACACTGTTGTCTTTCTATCATGTAATTGATCAAATCCACTCATTTCACTCAACGTATATTGCTTGAATGCCTCCTACACGTCAGGCTCTATTCCACATGCATAAATAAACATGCATTTGATATATATGTATATACAGTTATATATTATATGTGAGCTATATAGTGGCACGTAAATAAGAATGTATGCTAAATAAATCTTTGCAAAATCAAGGGCATATTATATGTGCTGCTTTTGAGCTTTGAACATGGCTTAGTATTTCTCTTTACATTAAACATTCATTGACAATGCGCTTTTAACATAGATGCATCAGATTCCATCGTTTGGAGAACAGACCTCAGTCTGTTAAGCCAAATCCTAATTATTGGTCATTTGGGTTTTAATTTTTTCCTGTTACAAATAATACGAAGGCTATTGCTTCTCTATGCAAACCTTTGATTGCATTTCTATCACAATATTATAATTAGTAATCAACCTTCAACGTAATCAGCCTTTGGAAGCAGATACGTTCTCTTTGGCCTTTCAGTCAGAAGTTTTAACTGTGTTGTGTGATTTAATTTCACTTTTGTGTTTGACTAAGTTTAGATTTCTAGTTCTACACTTTATAAGTGTAGCAGAATAATTCAGTCAAAAAGAACAAAGACTGTGCCTTAGCTCCTCTGACAAATTTATACCTATCTGAACATACATATGAAAAACCTCTATCAAGGACTGGCTGGGAAAGTGAGGAGGGTGCTCAGAGGGCATGGGGTTGGGGGAAGTCTGAGGTGGACACAGTGATGCCAGTGATGGTGCGACTGGTAACCCTAGTCTGCCTCCCAAGACCTAGTGTCATCAGTATTTTCAGTTTTCAAGGCTAAAGTCTGAATGATCTCCCCCATCAGCTGTCTTCACTGAGTCCTGCTAGAATGTCAGGAGAATGAGAGGTGCTAATTAGGGCTGGAACTGTGTGCTCCCCAGAAAGATATGTTGAAATCATACCCCCAGTAATTCTGGATGTGACCTCATGTGGAAATGGAGTTTTTACAGAGTTAATCAAGTTCAAATAAGGTCATTAGGGAGGGTCCTCATCCAATATGTCTGGGATCCTTATAAAAAGAAGGCATTTGGACGCAGAGACATGTACAGAAGAAGACGACCATGCCATGTGCACAGACCCAGGCAGGGCACAGCCAGGTGAAGACTGGAGTCACGCTGCCCAAGCAAAGGAGCGTCTGGGTCAGCAGAAGCCAGAGGAAGCTAGAAAGTGTCCTTCCCTGTAGGTTTCAGAATGAGCACGGCTCTGCCAACACCCTGATTTCAGACATCTAGCCTCCAGAGCTGTGAGACAATCTATTTCTGTTTTTTATAAGCCACCTGTCTGTGGTATTTGTTATGGGAACCCTACAACACTAATACCACGCTTATATCCTGTGACTATTGACCCCAGCTGATATTTGACGTGAGGGGCTAGACTGTAGCATTTGTTAGAGTTCAGCTCTAATCAGATTAATCAGATGAATTCATTCATCCTTCCATTTCTTATTTGACAGATGCTTATTTAGTATCAAACACCTCCCTCAGATCTTAATTTCTGATGCACCAATGCCACAGATACCTTTTGAATATTTTTTTCAGTAGGAATTGTACCATATTTCAGGGACAATTCTTTTTGTCCCCCTTTCCCGACAACTCAGTGGCCAAATAAAATGTTCCTACAGGGAAACCATAGCCGACTGTGCTGGCCCTCTTTCTCTCACTCCCTGGTGCCTCCAAGTGTCACGTGATGGTGTGAGGTTTTCTATTACTTGGTGGTTATGTTTATCTTGTCTCCTTAACTCAGTGATGCTCTGTTTGAGCCAACTGAGGTCGAACCGTTAAATATACAACCCCCCACCCCGCCCAGTAGATAAGTCTCTACTTCCTTTTTCACATCTCTTATTTGACAGCAAGGAGAAAGAGTCCACGAATTCAACCTAGAGGCCAGCATTTAAGCAAAGACATCACTCTTCAATTTATGCATGAAGGGCTTACTCTTTGACAATCACAACCAGAATCTCTCCTGTATTCCCACAAGGTCTAGAGTGGAGGTGAGTGCACTGTATGGCACATACCTGTGTTCTCTGTGTTCCTGTCTGTTTCAAACAGAATGGGGCTGGGATCCTTGCCTAAGATGATGCTTATCCAACACTTTGTTTTGCCTCTAAAATTTATTGTTGTACTTGGGGGATTTTGGTTACCATTGTTATGCTCATCAGGGATCATGGCAGCAGCGGAGAGAAGCAGCCAAACTCTAAGAGGTGGTATTATAGACTAGCTGCTTAAGAGAAGGCCTTGAGATCACTTCCCAACTCTCACACCTAGGGGCAGTGTGACTTGGGAAAAGCAGTCAATTTGCCAAACCCAGATGGTGTTAGCTGCAAAATGAGAGTGAAATTATCTGCCTCAGTTGACAAGTTATGAATATTCATTGAGAGGTAATGTGTATATAAAGCTTAAGTAGACAGTAGCTGGAACATAGTTAGTGCTCATAGACAGAACACCATTAATACTAAGTAGGACCCAGCATTAGACTTCCAGGTGGTACTGAAAGACTGGGAGAAGCCAGGGTTTCGCATACGGTCAAGTGCCGGGAGCATGCTCTGGTCACCAGTTGGCTGGAGTCATTTGCAGGTCTGGACTGTAGTCTCACCTCATGTACTTTGAAAAATGCAAACTCTCAGGGCTTTTTCCATTTTTAACCTTTTCTTTTCTTTTTTTTCTTGGTTTTTTTTTTTTTTTTTTTTTTTTTTTTTTTTTTTGGGTTTTTTTTTTTTTTTTTTTTTTTTTTGCAGTACACGGGGCTCTCACTGTTGTGGCCTTTCCCGTTGCGGGGCACAGGCTCCGGATGCGCAGGCCCAGCGGCCGTGGCTCACGGGCCCAGCCGCTCAGTGGCATGTGGGATCTTCCCGGACCGGGGCATCAACCCGTGTCCCCGGCATCGGCAGGCGGACTCTCAACCACTGCGCCACCAGGGAAGCCCAACCTTTTATTTTCTTATTCAGTTTAACATGTGTCTTTGATCCCCCACTCCTCCTTGAACTCAGCTTCTGGGCAGTTGACAAAAGGTCTTGAGACAAAATCTGATGCCATGAGTGCCTTGTTTCAGCCCCTCTTTCTTTTGCTTCACTACCATCTAAGTTTTTATATTAATTTACATTTTCATCGCATTCTTCTGTCAGTGATATTAGTAGTTTTGTGTCTAGACATCACCTTCAATGGAACAAAGCCTTTTCGATAACTATCCTAAGAGAAGTACTTGCATTTCTTTAACCCTTCCCAGAGGGCTAGCTGGAGACTCCCAGAGGCAAACTTTATGGAATATAAGAAAAACAGTCCTAAGGCAGAAAAGTCTTATGTAACCTCAGTAAACACCAAAACACATAAGTTATTGCACAGAAAGGCACTGTAATGTGGAGTTGTTTATTATGTCAGGCAGCATCAAATTTCCATGGCTTTACAGGGAAGGAAATGAAAGCAATGAGTTTCAATTAAATTATGAACATGAAATCTCCCTCAGTTGTGCTAATAGAAAACCCTAATGTGGATCGTGGCATGACTTCTAAATTTTAAACATTAATGCTTTTCGTTACTCATAATCACCATTAAAACTTGAGCACCATCCATAAAACTAGTCTTTATTTTTAGATGCCAAAAGGTAAAGCAAGAGCAGTTGAAGTTTCTACCTGTAACAAAATGCCAGGCAGAAATATGAGGCTATAGAACTATTCATTTTCAGAGACCCTCAGCTCTCTAGAGGCCACTGGTAGTTTATCCTATCTATTCATATAGCTTCATTTATTAGTCTAATCTTATCATATGAATTAGGGCATTTCAGTAAATAGTTTCATGAATTACTAGGCCTTATAATGTTAGAGCAATTCTGTTGATACTCTCTGATCCTGTCAAAGGCTTTAAACCTGCAATTATGCTTTGAAGACTTCTGACATTCTTTTTTCCTCAAAAATCTTTTAAAACTCTCAATATAAGTGGCTGTGGAGCTTGCGGGGGTGGGAAATATCATAGTGTCTCATAAGGTGAGCAGTGGGAATTTTCTCTAACATAACCCGGGCCGACTGGCGTGAAAGAGTTTGGTGCTTCTAACTGCAGACTTGTCTTCAGCTCAACTGCAAGTGGGCGAGGCTTCCAGGACACGAGTAACCCAGTCCTCAAAGGGTGGAAGAAGCTAAGACGCAGTTTCTTGAGCACACGGAGGTTTCCCTAAAAATTAAAAATAGGGGCTTCCCTGGTGGCACAGTGGTTGAGAGTCCGCCTGCCGATGCAGGGGACGCGGGTTCGTGACCCGGTCCGGGAAGATCCCACATGCCGCGGAGCGGCTCGGCCCGTGAGCCGTGGCCGCTGAGCCTGCGCGTCCGGAGCCTGTGCCCCGCAACGGGAGAGGCCACAACAGTGAGAGGCCCGCATACCGCAAAAAAAAAAAAAAAAAAAAAAAAAAGATCTACCATATGCTTGTGCAATCCTACTTCTGTGTATATATCTAAGGGAAATAAAATCAGTATCTAAGAGACAACTGAAGTTATCATTCTATCATTCTAGTATCATATTCACTGCAGTATTATTCACAGTAGCAAAATATGATAACAACCTACACATCTCTCAATGGATGAATGGATAAAGAAAATGTGATCTATCTATCTATCGTCTATAATGGAATGCTATTTAGCTATGAAAAGAAGGAAATCCTGTCGTTTGACAGCATGAATGAGCCTGGAAGACATCATGCTTAAGTGAAATAAACCAGACATAGAAAGACAAATATTGTATGATCTCACTTGTATGTGGAATCTTAAATTAGCACTCAGAAACCTGAGCAGAGGATGCAAGTTTCCAGGAGCTGGGGGGATGTGTGAAATGGGGAGTTGGTCGCGGGGTATAAACTTTCACTTATAAGATGAATAAGTTCTGGGGAATCGAATGTATGACATGGTGGTTATAGTTAATACTATATTGTATACTTTAGACTTGTGAAGAGAGTAGATTTTAAGTGCTCTCAATACAAAGAAAATGGTAACTGTGAGGTAATGTTAGTTAGCTTGATTTTGGTAATCATCTCACAATGATTTAAATCATTATATTGCACACCTTACATATATACATTTTAAAAATCAATTATACCTCAATAAAGCTAAAAAAGGGACACACATACATGAAATAAAAAACCTTGAAAATATCACATGTGCTTGGAACATTGTGACACAACAACTAAATTACAGGGAAACTACCTCTCCTATTGTCCTCCCAGTTCTGATGTATGGGGTCGGGGGTCATGTTTGGGCCCCTCTACATCCACACTATTCTAATCAGAAGGTACAGAGTTTAATAAAAGTTCCAGCTAGAAAGCGGCAGCTACTCTAAGACTGTGCAAAGCCAATGGTCCACGTGGAAAGAGTCGAGATCCTTTTCCACAGCAGCGCTGGATAAATGCTACTGGGCACTGGGAATTCAACTGAAAACTATCTTAATTAACTTCTGCAGTGAGTCCAAGGGAAATCTATACACTGGCCAAATCTCTCCAGAAGGAAAAAAAATCCTTCACTGTTTCTGGAACCTAAGAACACAAAACATTATCCTGGAGGCTCAGCGAAACAACAAACCTCTTAAAATGCCTTACTGTAGGAAGCATAAGACTATTTAGAATAGCTCCTAAATGAATATCCATCAGTAGGATGAAAGAAAAAATGACCTCTGTGAAACAGGTCCAAAAACAATTAGAGAATAGGTTGTATTAATTATGATTCTGTTGCAATAGACAGACAGCCCAGGACAAACTGGCATTAGCAAAAAAGGAATTAACTAACTCCCTTATGTGAAATGTCCAGGAATATACTAGCTTTAGATGCTGCTGCACAGATAAGTCCAAATTGTGTTCTCACAGAATCATCTCTCGCTGTCCATATCTTTGAGAGAACCACTGTCCTCTCTGTGGGTTCTATCAGAAAATCTCTTTCTTTTGGGTAGACGATGGCTGCAAGAGCTCCAGTCACACCTTTCAGGCTCGGTATCCATGGAAACAGAGCAGCGCCTCTTACTCAGCACATTGCTCTTGTAGCTTCATTGGCTTGTCAGGTCAGGTGCTCTTTCTGGAATCGATTGCTAGGACGTATTTCGCTGAGTGGTTTTGGTACAAGACTCCTGCCTTTCCCTGAGACTTGTCAGGTCACAAAGACTTGAATAAATCTCCAAGGTAAACCAGGAGCTTTGGCTTGGAACAGTGGAAATGAAAACTGCAAACAGCAAAGACCCACTACTTAGCGTAAGATTAAAATGAAACAGAGCATGAAAAGATTCATAATAAAATTAAAATCAAAACAGAATTGAGTGCAATACACAAGGACTGCAAAGAAAATTAATAGAACGAAAGAATCAAAATTTGCACTGGGATTAGTATTTTGCAATGGTACAAATATTAAATTATGATATGAAGGAAAAATTAAGAAAATCTTCCAGAGGACAAAGGAAAAAGAAAAGGGGAAACTAAAAGTCATGAACGGCTCAGAAAAGAAACCCAACTTAAAAATTATATTTTACAATACAGAGTCCATAAATAGACCCACATAAATATAGTCAACTGATCTTTAATGAAGGAGCAAAGGAAATACAATGGAATAAAGATAGTCTTTCAACAAATGGTTGGTTGAACAACTAGGCAGCCACAAGCAAAATCATAAATCTAGACACAGTCCTTACACTCTTCACAAAAATTATCTTGAACTGGACCATAAACCTAAATCCAAAACACAAAACTATAAAATTCCCTGATAATAACATAGATGAAAATATAGATAACCTCGGGTATTGTGATGACTTTATTTTTTTTTTATTTTTTATTTTTATTTATTTATTTTAACATCTTTATTGGAATATAATTGTTTTACAATGGTGTGTTAGTTTCTGCTTTATAACAAAGTGAATCAGCTATACCGTATACATATGTTCCCGTATCTCCTCCTTCTTGTGATGACTTTTTAGACACAACACCAAAGGAACCATCCATGAAAGAAATAATTAATAAGCTGCACTTCATTAAAATTAAAAACTTCTGCTTTGTTAAAGACAGTGCCAAGAGAATGAGAAGACAAGTCTCAGACTGGGAGAAAATATTTGCAAAAGGAATATCTGATAAAGAAAGGACTGTTATCTAAAATATACAGAGAACCCTTAAAACTCAACAATAAGAAAACAGACAACTCAACTAATATATAGACCAAAAACCTTAACAGACATCTAACCACAGAAGATACACAGATAGAAAATAAACATATAAAAAGAGGCCCCCATATCATATGTCATCAGGGAAATGCAAATGAAAACAACAATGAGATAATACAATGCATCTATTAGAATGGCCAAAAGCTGGAACACAAATAACAGCAAATGCTGGTGAAGATGTGGAGCAATAGGAACTCATTCATTGCTGGTGAGAGTCCAAAATGGCACCACAGATTTGGGAGAGTCTAATCATACTCTCACCACATGATCCAGCAGCTGTGCTTCTTGATGTTTACCCAAGGAGTTGGAAACTATGTCTACAAAAAAAACCTGCACCGAGGTGTTTCTGGCAGCTTTGTTCATAACTTTCAAAATGTGGAAGCAACCAAGATGTTTTTCAATAGGTGAATGGATAAATACACTGTGATGTGTCCAGACAATGGAATATTAATAAGCACTAAAAGAAATGAGCTATCAAGGTATGAAAAGACATATAGGAAACTTAAATGCATTATATATATATATATATATATTTTTTTTTTTTTTTTTTTTTTTTTTT
>RJWK010004678.1:17594-43139 GCA_004363435.1 Platanista minor | reverse complement strand
CAACCTGAAAAGTCTACATACTGTATGATTCCAATTATATGACATTTTGGAAAAAGCAAAATTATGGAGACAGTAAAATGATCAATGATTTTAGCCATTGTGGTTGGGGGCAAGGATGACTAGACAGAGCACAGAGGATTTGTAGGCTGTGAAAATACTCTACATGACACTATAATGACTGATAGATGTCAGTATACAAGTGTCCAAACCTGTAGAGCGTACAATACAAAGAGTAAACCCTAAGGCAATCTATGGACTATGGGTAATTATGATATCTTAATATAGGTACACGAGTTGTAACAAATGTGTCACTTTGGTGGGAGATGTTGATAACGAAGAAGTCTATACATGTATGGGGGCAGGAATATATGAGAAATCTCTGTACCTTCCTCTCAATTTTGCTGTGAACCTGAAGATCCTCTAAAAAATAACGTCTTTAAAAAAATTATAGGTATTCCTGAAGAAGAATTCAGAACAAAGAGAATAGAAGCTATAATTGTACATAATTGAAAAAGACCTCCCAAGACTTCCCTGGTGGCACAGTGGCTAAAAATCTGCCTGCCAATGCAGGGGACACGGGTTTGAGCCCTGGTCCAGGAAGATCCCACGTGCCGCGGAGCAACTAAGCCCGTGTGCCACAACTACTGAGCCTGTGCTCTAGAGCCTGCAAGCCACAACTACTGAAGCCTGCGCGCCTAGAGCCCATGCTCCGCAACAAGAGAAGCCACTGCAGTGTGAAGCCTGCGCACCAACAATGAAGAGTAGCCCCCACTCGCTGCAGCTAGAGAAAGCCCGCACGCAGCAGTTAAGACCCAACGCCCCAAAAGTAAATAAATAAATAAATAAAAGAAAGAAAAAACCTCCCAGACATTAAGAAAACAATGTGTATTTATGTCAAAGTGACTTTTTTGTCCAAGAACTGTTAACGAAAACTGACGTATATCTACATATTATCCAGCTAAAAAGATCAATTAATGTCATATAGAAAAATTCTGAAATTATTCAGCAAGAAAAAATAGACAATATACAGAGAAATAAAAGTAATTCTGGCCAGATTGCTAACTTCCAGAAAATAATGGAGTCCTTATTATCTCCAGAATTTTGAAGGAGCAGTATTGTGACCCAGAAATTTCATAATCAGCTCAATTATTATTTACGTATGGAAAGAACACACATGACCATAGTAAGAAGTTATGATATTTACCGGCATATATTAAAACAAAATTACTTATAGACATAATTCAGCTAACTGATAGCTGTATCAAAATAAAAATTAAAAAAGTAGAGATGTCATGGTGTGTGCTATGGACTGAAAGTTTGTATCCCCTCAAAATCCATAGATTGCCTTAATCTCCAAAGTGATGGTATTTGGAGGTAAGGCCTTTGAGAGGCAATTGAGTTTGGATGAGGTCATGCAGGTGGAGCCCTCTTGATGGGATTAGCACCCTTATTAGGGAATGAAGAGATCAGAGCTCTTTCTCTCTCCACCATGTGTAGATACAGCAAGAAGACAGCTGTCTGTAAGCCAGGAAGAAAGATGACTCTCATCAAGAATCTGACCATGTTAGCACCCTGATCTCACATTCCAGCCATCAGAACTATGAGAAAGAAATGTTTGTTGTTTAAGACACACAGTTTATGGTATTCTGTTACAGCAGCCCCAAATGATTAAGACACTATGTAAAGTATGATGGAACTTTGTTGTCTAGAGTCAAATCTAAATGGCTGTAAATATGATTACAAATATTAATGTAACTGTAAAAATATTTACTGAAAAATAATATGTATACACTTTAAAACAATAACTTAATAACATTGACCTGGGTTTTGTACTTCATGTTACACTAACAAAAACTAGGTTTGGGGGAAATGGAGAAACAGTAAAAGTATACTTGCTTATATCAGGGAAGTCCAAAAGATATCATTCCATTTTTACCTTCATAAGCAGATAAAAAGAAATTAAGAATATTTTTGAAAATTCAAAAGTAATAGATGGTAGTATTAAAATAGAATATATAGTTTTTAAAATGATGGAAAGAAAGAACTAAGAAATGGCAGCCTAAGCTCATACAGCAAAAGGCTAAAAACAAAAATGAAGCATTAAAATGTCAGAATTAAGAATATTTAAGACAGCATATTATTTCTGTCAATATATTTAATGTGTTAATTTCTTCTAATAAAAGTAGAGACTCACATACTGTATTACAAACAAAGCTGAAGTTAATGCTGGTTACACAAACAAACAGGGGTGATGTCAAAAACTTGCAAAATGGGTAGTTCTAAGCTCTTATGCCCCCATTGAAACATTGAAAAATAAGCAGAAACTGTCAGAACCAACTTTGTCTGAACTCTGGAAAAAACTCAAAGGTTTACAGAACCAAATAAACATTGAATAAAGAAAAAGGCAACTTCAAGATGTTAGAAAAGTTTTGTGGCATTTTTACTTGCCCTTATCCCAACACCAACCTGACACAGTGGTAGTCTTGAAGACAAAAACCCATGTTCCCAGAGTGGGATCTTGGTCTCTGGTTCTGGAGAGAGCAGAACTGACTATACTTGCAAATGATTATGCCTGTCTGTTCTAACCTGTCTGGGGACTGCCTCTAGAAGTGGTGGTCTCTGTTCCACCTAAGTAGAAATTCAGGCTGGAAAAGTGGCTGGCATTGGTCAAAGCACTGCAAACCAAACTAAAAACAACTTTGAGGACAAAAGATTATAGTTGAAACATAAAGCAGACTTCTTAAGGATGCTTAAGGAGAAAACCTGGGAGAATTTCTTTGGAAAATTAGGACACACCAAAGCACCTACATGTGTGGGGGAATGTAGAAGGCTGTATGCATGCATACTCAGGACATGACACATGTTCAGAAAAGACCCAGGAAGATCCTAAGCTTTCACCTTAGGCTCAGTGAAATCCTGGCTAAGTGTCGAAGGAGTGTCCTGGTAAGACTGGGAGAGGTTTTCTTTTTGTTTTTGTTTTATGCTTTAGCTTCTGGAGTTCAAAGAAATGTCTGTCAAAACACAGGTTTAACACAAACTAAAGAACTGAGACTTCAGTGACCACACACAATAAGAAATAGAGTCTTTGTAAGAATAATTTGGGAAAGTCACTAAATAATTGGATGGTTACAGCCTATAATAATAATAATAATAATAAAACCCCCAGAAAACTCAGGGAGGGAGATAATGTGATATTCAAATACACAGCATTCAACAACAACAACAAAAAATCACAAGCATACAAAGAAATAGGACAGTAAGGTCCTCCTAAAGAAGCAAAAGAAATTGACAGAAACCATCCCTAAGGAAGTCCAGACATTAGACTTCCTAGTCAAAGACTTTAAAATATCTATCTTAAATAGACTCAAAGATTTAAAGAAGGGCTTCCCTGGTGGCACAGTGGTTGACAGTCTGCCTGCCGATGCAGGGGACGCGGGTTCGTGCCCCGGTCCGGGAAGATCCCACATGCCGCGGAGCGGCTGGGCCCGTGAGCCATGGCCGCTGAGCCTGCGCGTCCGGAGCCTGTGCTCCGCAACGGGAGACGCCACAACAGTGAGAGGCCTGCGTACCGCAAAAAAAAGAAAAAAAAAAGATTTAAAGAAAAACATGGAAAAAGAAGTAAAGGAAATTAGTATAACAATTTATGAACAAATATCAATAAGGAGACAGAAATTATAAAAAGGAACCAAAGAGAAATTCTGGAGCTGATTGAATCAACATCAAAATCCTCCTAACAAAGAGAGGTCTAGGACTATTGAAACTAAGTATAAAATAGGTAACTAATGAGAACCTACTGTATAGCACAAGGAACTCTACTCAATGCTCTGTGGTGACCTCAATGGGAAGGAAATCCAAAAAAGAGGGGATACATATATACGTATTGCTAATTCACTTTGCTGCACAGTAGAAACTAACACAATATTGTAATGCAACTATACTCCAATAAAAATTAAACAAACAAACATAAACAAAGGGAGGTCTAGGACCAGATGGCTTCAATGAGTAAAAATCAATGCATTAGATAGGATGAAGAAAATAGGGAATATCTAAATAAATACTTGATATTCAAAATGAATTGTGGTGTGATTTGTTAGGAAGTGATGTGTTTCTTCCTTTCTATTCTAAAGAAAAAAAATGGTTGGACCATCTCCCTGGAAACAGAACAGCAAACAAGGCAGTACTTCTTTCTCCCCAAGGATTTCCCTACCCTGTGGTTTCATGATACTATTATGAAAATTGTGCATAATTTTTCTTTTGTAAAGAAAATTGCATTTTACTTACTCTTTAAGTAAAATGCAATCCTCCTTTTAGACTATCATACCCATTTAAATGTGATGGTTTATTTTTAAGAAACTTGATTTTGTCCTTCAGAGACTTGGTCACGATTTCATTAAAAAATTATATTCCTTGTTTTTTTTCCAAAGCTAAATGAATTAAAATCCTTCACATTCGGAGGATTACAATTTCGTATTTTAAATTGTGGATGGGCTGCAGACATAGCCAAAGCCTCTCTCCTGCTAACCACCAAAGCCAGCAGTTACCATAAGGAAAAAGATATTCAAGGTACACTGCATTTGTCAACAAACTTATTCTGGAGAAATTAGTCCAGAATCTTCAAGAGAACTTAGAAGATGCCTCTGATCCATGAGGACATCAAGAATCTCTAGTTATCCAAATTTTTTTTTTGGAGGGGTGGACCATAAGGAGGCCAAAAGCATTTCATGGTCCCAGACTCAGGACTCCTGGGATATGAAATGTGAAATGTGTTATTCACCTAAAAAAATTGAAAAGAACATCAGACTTGTTCATTTCATTTTCTTAAAATCAAAGAATAATGAAGTCAGTTAGAAAAATGTAGGTAAATGTCAAGCTTATTATTATGTAAATAATTCAGTACTGGATTTAAAGAAAAAAATATCCTCAAATGGGTATGCAAAGATTCTTAAGTTTGTCTTACTTTGGTGTTAATAGACAGATGAGCTCATAGGGTCTTTCTTCTCAGCCCACATTAAAAATTAGGTAATTAAATCGCTTTTGCTGTACTCAGAAACTGCCAATAATAAGCCATCGAAAGACATGAGGATATAAAAATGAAATTTCTCACATCACATAGAACAAATTCAGGGAGAATCTGAGCCTGTGCTCACCACAGGCTTTGCTCCCAGGTGGGCTTGGGAGGTACATTTCACTGGTGATGTCCATTTATGCAGAATGGTGTTCTGTAGAGAAACTCATTGAATGAGACCCTCCGGAGTTTGCCTCACTCTTTCATAACCCATATAATTTTTACTGCATTGTGCACTGGCTGACATAAGCAGAACACAAATGAGCTTGGTGAGGGAGGATTGTGCACCTGTCAGTAAGCTATTCATCTGTATGCAGGTTATATTACCATCTTGTCTTTTAGTACCAAGATAGGAGGGGAAAATGCAAGGGTGAAGAGACACCTTCTGAATACACCTACTCATCTCAGCCTCTTTTGTTTCTACCTCACTTTTCATCCCCTCCTTGACTGTGTGAAGCCCTTGAAAGGACTGTTATCAGCTACATTAAACCAGCCACCTGTCTCCTTGGCTACTCTTATCAAGCTGTACCAGGCTGCTGGGCGGCTGCTGAGTACCTTCAACCTTGCACTGAATAAAGAGTTTCAAACTGTTACCATCTGGTATACTGAGCTCTTATAAAATATCAGGAGAAAAACTGTATCTGACATGTCTACAATCTTTGTGGTTCAAGAAGATGTATTGGAATTCACAAAAAGGTGGGAGGAAGAGAGAAAATTCATTCCACAGGTGCAGGAAAAAAATTCTTTTGATCCCCTTTTCAAACTGATGAATAATTTTATGACGAATGTCTGTCTCTGACTCTGATCAATAGTATGTTAATACTCTTATTTTCTTCTCCATATCCACATCTTAGCACCATGTCCAGCCACTGAAAGAAGAAGGGAAGCTGCCTTCTTTAGGTTCTTTGACAGATCAATGTCTTGGGCATATATCTGGACAAAACTCTAATTCAAAAAGTTATATGCCCACTTTTGTTCATAGCAGCACTATTTACAATAGCCAAGACATGGAAACAACCTAAATGTCCATCACCAGATGAATGGATAAAGAAGATGTGGTACATATATACAATAGAATATTACTCAGCCATAAAAAAGTGAAATAATATCACTTGCAGCTACATGAATGGACCTAGAGATTATCATACTAGGCAAAGTAAGTCAGACAGAGAAAGACAGATACCATATGATATCACTTACAGGTAGCATATAAAATATGACACAAATGAACTTACCTACGAAACAGACTCACAGACATAGACTCACAGACTAGTGGTTGCCTGGGGGCATGGGGTCGGGGAGGGATGGACTGGGAGTTTGGGATTAGCAGATGCAAACTATTATATATAGAATGGATAAAAAAACAAGGTCCTATTGTATAGCACAGGGGACTATATTCAATACCCTGTGATGAACCATAACGGAGAAGAATATGAAAAGAATGTACATATGCATAATTGAATCACTTTGCGGTACAGCAGAAATTAACACAACATTGTAAATCAACTATACTTCAATTAAAAAAAAGACTAAAGGAGACACCATTGGCTGCCTGCTGTCCCTAGACATTTCTCCCTTCTTCCCTGTGCAGAGTTCCACATTCGTCAGTATTTTCAGCCCCCGACCCAATACACACAAGGCTCAGGAGTAAACTCTTACTAATTTAAGCCAATCACAGTGACTTTATTCCCTTTGCTAGTGATGGCTTAGAAGAGGATCTCTGACTCAATGCTGGTTAATGAGAAAAGAGGGGAGGCCAACTGGGAGGCTTCAGAGGGTTTCTTAATCAAAAAGAGACATGGAGAAAGAAAGAGCATGATGCTTCTGTCACTGGAATTGGGGGAGCCACCTTGTGACCATGACAGTGCTGGCCTGAGGCTGTCAGTGGAAAGAAGTGTAAAGAACCTGCCCCTTGATGACATCACTGAGCTGTCGAATTAACTAACTTTGAAGGAGCCCAGCACTGGGACCTTTCTTAATGAAAGTAGAATTTCCTTGTTACTCATGTCACTTAGTTTATGTATTTTTACTTTCAACATCCTAAATATGCTCTTCATAATTTTAGTCCCCAGTTTTTTCAGAGCGCTTCTCTTAGAAACCTTGCTTGGAATCTGAAATCACCAAATCCATCTTCACCTATATAGGTGCACCTTGGATTGAACCATTGATCTGAGTTAGTTAAAATGCAAATATTTCCTGGGGAAGCTGACTCAAGCATCTTTTAGTATCAAGTGGTTGTCACCTTAACTTAAATACAACTAGTTCCTTAAGACAATTTTATCTAGGAGAGGGAAGATTTTATATAAGGGAAGGGATAGTAAACAGTAAGGAAATGAACTCCATCAGGGGTTCTAGTGATGACAGAACAGCAGGAGGGTTATTGCAATACCAGAAAGCAGCAAAACAAGGGCAGCTGGCTTGGAAATAGGAATAGAGAGAGAACTAAGCCTTTCAGAACAAAGAAAGATGAAGAGTGAAAGAGGACCAAATTCTCATCTTTCTTTCTGGGAAGGTGAAGAACTATTATCTAAAGCTGATAAGTCAGGAAATAAATGTATAAGCTTATTATTTCCAGAGTAAAACTTTTTGTTCTGACATTTGAGGGACTACAGGCTTTATCACAGGTCACTTCCACCCCCAACACATACGCCCAGGAGGTGATACCCAGTAATACCCAGGACTCTAGAAACACTTCACATTAAAGAGGTGGATCTAATGAGGACATGGACCTTCCTAGACCAAAGCAAGGAAAACCTGCACCAGCCAGCCTGTTTTTTATTCTTAAGTGTGAACATACTCCTGGGTCCACCACATAATGAGGAAATAGAGAATCACGGATGTTGATTGTGGAAAATTATAAAAAAATTAATTAAACAAAAAAGCTAATTGGGAAGATGTAGATAGTAGATAAATAAGTTCTGGAGATTAATACATAACCTAGTAATTATAATCAATAATTCTGCATTACAAACTTCAAAGTTGCTAAGAGACTAGATCTTAACTGTTCTCACCACAAAAAAGACACAATAATTATGTAACATAATAGAAGTGATAGCTAGTGCTACAGTGGTAATCATATCTCAATATATAAATGTGTAAAACCAACATGCCACATGCCTTAAACCTATGCAGTGTTGTATGTCAATTATATCTCATTTTTAAAAGAAAACTAATAGTGGAGGAAACAGATGTTTTGAAAAGAAAAGAGAACTTGGAAAAACCTCAAATTAGAATACTAAGAAAAACTTAAAAAGATGTTATTTCTTATAAAATGAGAATAAGATGAAAAGAATACTCAAATAATTTGACATTTTAAAGATTAAAAGCAGTATTGTAAAAAGAAAAAATATTTAATTAGAAGACATGAAAAACTAAGTGATGAAATTTCTCAGGATGTAAGGAAAAAATTTAAGACAAGGAAGATAATTAGAGGGGAGGAAAAAGATCTACATGGTCGAACCAGGAGGTGTAATATCAGACTGTTGACAGTTTTAGAAAAAGAGAACATAAAAATGAGGAGAGGGAATTATCAAGAAAATGATAGAAAATAATTTCATAGAACTTAAAAAGGACAATAATTTTCAGATTCAAAGGAACAAAAAATTTACAAAAACCCAATGCCTAGAAAACAGCTGCTAAAGATTGGATTTGGAAGATGTAGGACTCTGCAAAACAGGTATCCAAGGAAAAAGAAGATTCCAAGCAACAGTTAGGGTAACTGATGTGATGGACAATCTTGAGGATATGATAATGGACATTATTCTTTTGTCAATAAAGAAAATAAAGTTAACAAGAAACAAACAAAAACTATATAAGGACATCATAGAGAAGGTAAATGGAATTAATATATCCTACATAGTGATTATCAAGTTGATAATGGAAAAAGGAAGATACAACTACTGTTTAAATTTAGAAAAGTAACAAACAGTGTAACTGAAAACAATATCATCATCAAACATTCTTCAGAAGAAAACTGAAGCCGAGCAAATCCTCATCTTTCATTGTGGAAAGGTATGACATTATCATGTAAAGTTGAGAAATTGGTCTGTAATATATTTCAGGTAAACATGGTGGATTAACAACATGTAATTATTTCCTTTCTCCCAGAGATGCCATTAAAATGATAACAAAAGAATTAAAAAATCTAAGATGATCGAGAGTATGGGAGAGTGGTTTCTTCAGGAAGCAAACAAACAAACAAACAAGATTAACTGGATTCTACATTTGAACACTAAATTCACCACCCCAGGTTCTTCTAACAGAACATGAGTAGGTAAGGGTCTACCTCCCAACCTCTGGCAGGAATTCAGAGGAGTTCTTCTCTACAAAACTCTAAGAGCATCAAAGTAAAGATCTCCAAATTCTGGCATTTCTGGGTCACCCAGCATCATGGGCTGGGTCACTCCCAGTCGCCTGAAAATGGAGCTGTCCAGTCCACATACAGACTCCCTCATCAGCTTTTTAGTGCCCGACTCATCTTCATTTGTTTATTTCTTTCTTATGTAATATTTGACACAAAAGAATATGTGATGTCTGTGTGAATTATGAAGCATAATAATAAAACAAATACTAGTGAAACCCCAAGCCCACGTAAAAGCTAAAATCAGAGCTGCTGATAAAATGTAAACACTGTGAGTTTCTTTTTGTATCACATTTACTCTTTTTTTTTTTTGGTACGCGGGCCTCTCCTGTTGTGGAGCACAGGCTCTGGACGCGCAGGCTCAGCGGCCGTGGCTCACGGGCCCAGCTGCTCCGCGGCATGTGGGATCTTCCCGGACCGGGTCACGAACCCGTGTTCCCTGCATCTGCAGGTGGACTGTCAACCACTGCGCCACCAGGGAAGCCCCCACATTTACTCTTTTTATCCAGAGTTTATCACAATCCTGAATTTTATATTCATCATTCTTATACTTTTTAAAAATTATAGATTTACCACACACTTATTTTTTGCTGGATAATGTGTTATTTAGTTTCACTTGGTTTTGGACTTTATAAAAATGATATTCTAAATTCTTAACTCAGTTTTTAATCATTCAACCTTATACTGATAAGATTTTCTGGAAAAGACCAGATAGTAAATATTTTAGCTCCGTTCAACTTTGCTGTTTTAGTAGGAAAACAGCCAGAGACGGTATGTAAATACATGGTCATGACTAGGATTGTTACTTACAAAAACTGGCAGCAGGCAGGATTTGGCCCCTGAGGGTAAGACACGTGGGGGGCAGGATTTGTCTTGTTGATTATAGTGCTACCAGCTACAGTGTAGTAGGAGCTCAGGAAACATTTTTTTTCCTTTAAGAGGGGAATCAGTTTTAATTTAGTAAGACTAAGGAATTACTTAAACTCGATGTTACCCAAGTGCAGTGAATTATCTGGATTTGGAACGAGACATAGAATGTCATTGGCTGTATCGTAGCAAGTTAGGCCATAATCACAAGTCTCCATCCAGGGCTTCCCTGGTGGCGCAGTGGTTGGGAGTCCGCCTGCCGATGCAGAGAACGCGGGTTCGTGCCCCGGTCCGCTAAGATCCCACATGCCGCGGAGCGGCTGGGCCCGTGAGCCATCGCCGCTGAGCTTGCGCGTCCGGAACCTGTGCTCCGCAACGGGAGAGGCCACAGTAGTGAGAGGCCCGCTTACTCCCCCGCCCCCAAAAAAGAGTCTCAATTCAAATTGTACCAGGCCATACTCTGAACTTTTTCATAGGTTGTCCATCCCAAAGATCCAGGGGGATATGACCACGGTCTATACGATCGATAGTTATTTATCTCTTTCAACATAGAAATTCGAACCCCATATTTGTGTGGTTGTTAAGATTTGTTAAAATATGACTTAGGTTGCATAAGGTCACAAAACATGGCTACTACAGAACTGAGTGGTCAGTAGAGGTTCATTGATTGATTGTACTTACTGTTAATTGTTTAAGATGGAAAAAAAATCACAGCGAATCTCCAGGTTTTTCTTCCAGACTTAAAGGAAAATTCGCTGTTTTCACATTAAAATCTCAGAATAGCTTCTGGCAATAAAAACAGCAGCTTGTTTGTCTTTCATCTGTAACTGTTTAATACAGATGCTAACAGTTTCTGAACCTAAGCTGGTGAACAACTTGGCTTTGACAGTTGGGCAATAACAAAGCAAATTCAGTAATTGTTACTTTTAGTTGAGCCTGGGCTATGGGCAAATCAGCTCAAATTGAATTCAAATTTTAGTGTGCACTGTCCTCAGATTCTGATTTAGCCAATTTGGTGTTCAGAGGTCATCGTTTTTTGTTTTTGTTTTTTTTTAAATTGAGGTATAGTTGATTACAATATTGTACTGGTTTCATGTGTACAACATAGGGATTCACAGTTTTTAAAGGTTATACTCTCTTTATAGTTATTATAAAATATTGGCGATGTTCCCTGTGCTGTACAGTATATCCTTGTAGCTTGTTTATTTTATACATAGTAGTTTGTACCTCTTAATCCCCTACCTCTATTTTGCCCCTTCCCTGTTCTGTCTCCCCACTGGTAACCACAAGTTTGTTCTCTGTATCTGTGAGTCTGTTTCTGTTTTGTTTTAGTCATTTGTTTGTTCCACTCCTGAATATATATCCAAAGAAAATGAAAACATTAATTTAAAAAGATAGATGCACTCCAATGTTGCACTATTCACAACAGCCAAGACATGGAAGCAACTTAAGTGTCCATCGACAGATGAATGGCTAAAGGAAATGTGGTATATATATATATATATATATATATATATATATATATATATATACACACACACACACACACACACACACACACACACACACACACACACAATGGAATATTACTCAGCCATGAAAAAGAATGAAACCGCCATTTGCATCAACATGGATGGACCTGGAGGGTGTTATGCTTAGTGAAATAAGTCAGACAGAAAGAGACAAATTATGTATGTTATTAAGAAATATTTTTGAATAAATGAGTACTTATATGTATACGTTCATACATCTCAGTGGTATATTTCTCAGAAAATTTCCTTGGGATAAATTATTAGAAGTGGAACTGTAGGAACAAAAAGTATGCAGTTATGTAAATTTCCAAGGTTTTACCTACCTCTTGAAGGTGTACTTTGTTTACAGCAGCAATATAGAATAGTGCCCATTTTCTCATGCTATTTTCAAAATTAGATATCAATTCCTGCTACTTCTGCCTCCCTAAGTGAAAAATAATTGGACCCTTGTTATTTTAATTTAAATATTTTATCACCAATAAGGTTGCTATGCTCTCAAATATTTTTCTGGCTTTTTATTTTCTTCTTTCGTGAAATATATCTTTATATTTTTTCTCTATTTCCCTACGTAATCTGTTTTCTAATGCTTTGTAAGAACCTTTAGTATGTAACAGAAATTAACAACACGCACTTGTCAAATGATGACGTATCGTTCAATATCTGAAATGAAATCTGAATTTATTTCTTAGTATAGTAGAGCACTGCTATGCTGGTGGAGGTGGGGCAGTCTCTCTGCAGAGCAGAGCACAGATTTCATAGAGGATTTTTGGAAAGCGTTAAGGTCAGGGATTAACAGACTTCCAGAGGTGAAAGTAAGTTGATCTTCCCTAGCAGAAGTGTGGGTCCTTGTAGGAGGCTGTGTTGATTGGTTGGCACGTAGTAGGGTGTTACTGGAAAGTCATCCCTGATTGGCTGACTGTCGCCAGCGCTGTGACTCACTGACTGGTTGGCTTACAAAAGCCTATTATTCACTGAGGTAACTTGTCTTTGATGTACTGAACACACGTAAAACAGGTTCTTCTGGCTATTGGAGACTGTGGGGAGAGAACAGTCAGGTTTTTTCCCTAAGTATGTGGGACCTTTGTTATTTTCACATGTTGTATAAATATTGAAATATTTTTCCCATTTTAATGGATGTTTTAACTTTAATCACGGTTCTGCATTTTAAAAGTTTTAAGTTTTACGTAAACAAATTTAGTAGTTTTCTTTCAATTCTTGACTTTGCTGTCATGTGAACTTCCTCTACCGTCATCGTTATTGAGACTATCCGTTTTCTTCTTGAGTGTTTACAGTGTTTTAAAATTTAATTCATTAAAAAATTTAAAAAATTAACCTGGAATTAAATGTTAGTATAGGTATTAAGTAGAGGTTCAACTTCTCCTTTCAAAGTGAGTTGTCAATTTTCCAGTCGCCTTTTATTGAATAACTTATAATGTCTCCATTTATTTGAAGGACACAGTTATTAGATTATAAAATATATGCATAAATATGTGTGCATGTGTGTTTACGTGTGTATCTTGTGCGCACATGTGTGTAGTAGATTTCATTTTGAGAATCTATTTTACTATTAAAGTGCCACAGATTTTCAGTTATGATACCTTTATAATAAGTTAGAATAACTGAAAGAACAACCTCCAATCTTATTTTTCAAGACAGTCTAGCCTACTACCGCCCATTTATTCCTCTACGTGAAATTCTAAGTCTTCTTGACAACTCTCTCCATCTCTCCTAAAAAAAAAAATGTCAGCTGTGTTTTTATTGTAAATGCATTGCATTGATGTTTCTTTGGGGATGGGGGGTACTGCCATCTTTACCATATTGTCTTCCCACCTGGAAAGATAGAAGTTTCTTGAATTACTCAAATCTTTTAGTTTTACAACCAAAGTTAAGCTTTGGGAGCTATAAACTTTCCCGATAATTTTTTTGAAGCATAAACCCCTGACTTCTCAGAAAAAAAATGCATATGCACAAACATAATATTTTGCATAATATTTCTGGAAAATACATTTTTGAAACTCCATCCATTAAAAATTCAATCTACAGATAGTTAAACTGTGTTATGATTTCCATATATTCAGCCAAACTTGCCTTATTGTTTCTTTTAATTATCCCTACCACCACTTGAAATGCAATTTGCTGAATATTTTTTCTTAAGAGAGACGGTGGTAGGGCGTATTTAGAGCTGAAGAACTGTATTCACAGCCCACATCAAAGAGCTGGAATTGGCAGTCCTACAGGGACTTCCTCTAAAAAAGTGCCATGATTTAAATGAAAGTAGTGACATTAGACAGCTATAGATTGCTGCTAGATTTTTAAATAAAGAAATGTAGAATAATAAAAAACACTGAAAAAAAGAAACTGGGTATGAAGCCCAGAAATCGGTTTCATGATTCTGAGTTGTAAAAATCCTATGAAGTGTTCCACTCTCTCACTTTATGAAGTACTTATACAATAGAATTGAAGCCTGGGGAAGAGCTCAAACAACCAAAAATGAAGTGGAGTTTTGCCTTTACCCAGGAAACAAATTGTAAAAACTAAAGTGATCTGTGCATTCTGGGTATTTTTTATTTTCATTAGGTGCCATATTTCTCCTTATTTCAAGTTGAGAGATATGGGCCTATGTTGCTCAAATTCCTCGAGTAGAATGCAGTTACATTTGTTTGTGGGAGAATTATTAGTTAAATGTAAGAAAATTACCTAAAATGTAATTGTGATATACATTACATATATACATATATCGCTTCAAATTGGACCATCTATATACTGCACAAAATAATTGATGAAAAGTTCCTTAAGATTTCTCTCCATATAAGATAATCAACATGTGCTTTGGGGAACATGATTAAGATAAAAGAGAATTGTCCAGAAAACTGTGACTCTATTTCATTCAACCAGTTGGGACTATGTATGCTTTTTTTCCAAAGGTTAACAACGCATACTGCTGCAGAGAGGATCAGAATGGATTAAAACAAATCTAGACTCCACTGTTCGGAGTTCCCAGCTAACGTATACAGAACATTCACATTCATTAATCTTTGAACCAAATTCTGGAAGATTCACTAGGAATGGAGATGGAGACAATTATGTCTGTCTTGATACAGGTTCATAGTGACAAAAATTTCTATAGCAGCATTTCCCCTAATTTCAAAAGCAGTACGTGCTCAAGGCATGGATTTTAGTAAACACAGACAATACAGCAAGAATAAAGCTAAAGATCAATCAAACTTACCTGGCTTCTTCTTCTGTTGGGCAACACACCACGCAACAAATTTCTCCAAGTGTGGCTCATGGGCCGCTGGTACAGAAATTACGTGGAGCTGTTTCTTGGTGCTGCTGCCCTACAGGAGTGTCAGAAGGAGGAGGAACCTCCCAGGAGTAACTCATTCTTCAGAGTGGCTAATAAAGGCAGCTCTATTGTTACTCTAATTCTTCCTTCCATAAATGATACGATGAACATCTTTTATATGAATTTTTTTCAGAATATTTGATTTGTTTTTCCCCCAATAAAAGCTCTGAAGCTAGAATCATTGAAGCAAAGTGTGTAAACTCTTTTCCCGGGTTTATGTTGATGGGGTTATTTTTATCATCTGTATTCTTACCTACTGGTCTTATTTATTTATTTTTTCTTTCATTTCTGAGACAAAGGTATTGAAACCTACCCCTACGTTAGTGACTTTACCACGTTCTCCTGACATCTCTGTTTTCACATCTATTTCACTACGCTGTCATTTGATGCATAAGGGTTCGTGAATTTAATTTCTTGGTAATTTGAATCTTTTCTCATTAAAAAAAATCCCTCTTTGTTTTCGTGACCTTTGAGTTTCTACTTTTTGTGGGTTGCAATGGTCAAACATATATTTGCTTTTTTATTTTGTTTAAAGTGTGCTTTTTTATAAGAATAAAAAGCATGCCAATAAGATTTTGTTTTTAAACCAAGTCATCTTTAAACATGACTGCTTGTTTCCATCAACTGTAATTAACGTTATGTTTAGTTTTATTTCTTCCATCTTCATTTATGTTTATTACTAATAATTTCTTACTCTTTCCTCTTTTCTTCTTTTTCTTACTTTGCTGGATTGCTAAGTTTTTATTTGTTTTTTTCAGCTCGAATTTGGAATTCTCATTATGCAGGTGTTTTTGCCAATGCTTGCCCTTATATTGATAGTCATATTTAAACCTACATTTCTTTATTAAGAGACCAACATTGAACAATGACTTGCCTCCGTTTTCCCCAACCAAAAAGAAAGGCCATTTTTTTTCCCCATACCTATATGGACTAAATGTGTGTGTCCACCCCCACCGCCCACCCCCAAATTCATGTGTTGAAACCCCCAATGTGATGGTTTTAGAAGGTGGGGTCACACCTCTGGCTTCTGGTATGAGGCCACCGTTTTGGCAAATATTTCCTTATAGATACCTAAAAATACAGATTACCAAAGACAGTTTGCATTTGCGTGGGAAGTACAACAGCACACATTCACTCTTATTCTAGCGCTATGTTAGTTCCCCTGCTTTCTGTCACAATACTGATTGTACCGGTCTTGCAGGGAACATTTAAAATGCTTTCTGGATGCGCTGTAGAATAGCACTATTATCTAAGCACTAAGAGAACGCCTGATGCACTGACAAGGGAGCCCGGGGTTACATCACCTTAGACCAAGAGACCCATTCTACAGCAGTGAAAGTGTGAAAGAGGGTATGTGACCATAAGCCCCACTCTTCCTACAGTATACTATATGGAGTGACTTATTGAAAGCTCAGCGAAAATCCCAGCTCAGGGAGACACACTTGTAGAGCTGGCTTTGTCCTCCAGAGTGGCGTATGTACTCTAAGTATTCAGTGGCATGAAGAGGTCCGCTATAGCTCAGTCCCCAATAGCTACAAATGCGTGGGTCCAGGAGCAAGAAGTGGAAATGCAACTAGCCTCCTTTATTTTCGCTCTTAGTAACCCGTTTGCAGAATTTGTGAGTCCCGTCTCCATAACTTTAAGCTTTTTAGGGTTAGAAACCTAAGACGCCAGGAAGTAGAGTAAGGGATCTATTAAGCGGAGGCTACAATTGCACCTTGGGTCTCTTTGGAATCCTCATGCTGGTAGATCAACGAAGAAGGGAGTCACTGGCCAGCGGAATTAATCTGATTAGCTGGTGTTTCCTTTACACAGCAGGCAAGGGGGCATATATCTAGAGTGCAGTGGCCAGTGGGATCCCCTCTTGGTGCTCCCAGGCTCACTGACAATAGTCACCAGCAACCAAGTGTGCTCAGACCCTCAGAGGTAGATTTCAGGGTCTATCTAATCAGACGAGCCATCTAGAGCAACTGAAGGCTGGCTGGGGAGGACAGAAATCTAGAAGGGGCTTGGAACGCAGAAGGGGGATGATGCATCTTTGGTATGAGCTGCATCAGTGGGGGCTGTAGCTTGTCCTACTGCTTTGTGTGTACTTGTTAGAGACGGTGCTGGCTGCCACCTTGAAGCGTTGGTGGCAAGGAGATGGGAGCTTGGGCAGATCTGAGCCATGTGAGCGGGAACTCAGGCATTTCTAGGTGAACTAAGGCATTGAACTAAGGATTTTATCTGCCGCTCTGGAAAACAGTCTGCATGCCTATGGACTGCATCCACTTGAATCACCCCCTGTCCGTCTCGGCTTTTCTGCCTCAGGCCTTTTTGGTGGTTTGTTTGTTTAAGAAACAGAAACCTTTTCAGCCCAGAGGCAAACACAGCCGAGAAATGCAGGGGAGTTAATACTCCCGAGGGACAGCCCTCAGGCCACGGGGGATGGCAGCTGCGGGGTACCGGCCCTATCGTTCCAGCCCAGCTGGAAGATTCTGGGAGGCATCTCACAGCTGCACCCCCACCGGAACACAATCTCCTTGTCCCTCCTCCTTTATCGGGCTTCTCCTGTCCCTCACTTCTCTTTCTTATCAACCTCCTGCATCCGAGCTCTTTGTTTTAGGAGCGCAGAGTTAGAGATTGGATTTAAACTTTTCTCTCCTACCAGTATGAGACTTGTAAACTGTGATTCTAAGTAAATCAATAGAAGCTAACTATGTATTCAATGAGATCTTATTTTTTACTTGGCAAACGTATAAGAAAAAGAGATTCTGTAGGATGAAAAAACCCAGAACCTCTGAATGGCACACCCAAACCAGGTCGCACTTGTGAAATGAGGTATATGTCCCCGAATCACACTCCTTTGCTTGAAACCATTGTGATGTAACAACTACAAACCACTAAGCAGTGCTCATCCGTCCCTTTCTCAAGGCTGCTCTGTTTTGTTTGGGCTCCTCCTCCAGGTTCTGTCTGTATTTTCATTTTGTCCCTCCCTCTCTTTTTTCCCAATCCAGCCTCCGTGTATTTCCATACATTCTCTCTCTCTCTTTTCTCTCTTATTTTTCTTTTAAAAACATTTCTCTTGACATCTGCCCCTTCTCATTCAGTCTATACATAATAGTGTCACTGAGGCTTATTGTAATTCAGATTCCCTCTCTTGTAGTTTCCTGGAAGTATTGATGCTTTTTTTGTGTGCTAGTACAACGATTTTCGAGAACTTCTCTCAAATCTCAGATTTCAGAGTCTCCCTGGATTCCCCAAACCCGTTCTCAGTTTCGCAGTGTCTTGCTAGTGGGGACAGCCTAGATAATTTCTGACAAATAGGAATGTCAAAGAATATAATGAAAGCCTTTTAGAACCCTATTAACCCAAGGTATTGAAAGCCAATTTCACATACAGAACTCTGTACCACAAGAATTGAAATCTTTTATGTCAGTTATATCTCAGTAAAGCTGTGGGGAGATCTGAAAGCAAAAGCATCACATGTAAAGATACCACACTTGTTTTTATGTGATATCGAGAGCACAGAGTGCCCTAAATTCACTGATATGTTCTTGCCTCAAGTTCTTAACAAATAACGAAGTTGGACTGTGGACAACCCTGATCCAGAATCCCATCAATGAAAATGCAGGTTGCTCACTGTGGCTTTTCTTTTTTAATTAATATTTTATCATATAAACCTTCAAAAGGCACACACGTAAAAGGTTTTGCGGCAAAAGAAGGATTTCAAAGGCGGATGTGGAAGAGTAGAAGGTGCTAAATATGTGTCAGAAACTAAATGTTCTTTCTAGAAAGAAAATAAGAAAAAAGTATCTAGAAATGGAAATGTGATAAGAAAGCAGAGTAAACACCATTGGAACTTATCTTTATTTTTCACATTCCTCTTTTCTCCTCTTTCCTTTAATTCTCCAAGTTTCCACAGGATCTTTCGTTTTGAAAGAATAATATTTAAAATTAATTGAATTTATTTTATCTGTTTTTGCTTTAAAAAAATCAGCTCAAAGCTTACCACCTCCATGCCATTTTCCCAGTTAAATAGCCAATGTAGCCCATGATCCAGTCTTGCACTCCCCTAAGACATGACTGTTTGTTGGTTTCCTAAAAACTTATCTCCTTCCCTTGAATCTATTTCTCCACCCACCTTACTTTTTTTTTTTTTTTTTTTCACACATTAAACCACCTGAGATATGGCACACTCCAATCAGGAAAAGTGGTTCAATGTGGCACTTATGGGGGTGAGTGTGCAAAATGGAATTTCCAGAGAGCAAAGTTGTTTGGACTTGTGGTTCCCCTCCCCCAGCCAGTGATGGAGATTTGCCACCAGAGCAGCCAATGTCCACCATTTTCCAACTGAAGACCACTGCCCTCAGGGCTGGGGCCAGTGGTGAGAAGTTTGAATTAAAAGACAAGGTGTGGGAAGGGTGGAAACTGACCTCTCTTTTTAGATGTCCTCTCAAGTCTTAAATGCTTTATAGAGTGTGCCCTATATGTTGAGTGTCTTTCTAAAGGTTTTGCCTCAGCAAACACGGATGCCTCTCCCAAACGCAGCGAACCATGGAACAAACCTTGATGTGAATGTAAAAGGGTTGAGTGTATCAGTATAGTAGCAAAACTGATTTGCTGAGTGGGTTGCAGTATCACAGAAAAGAAATTGGAGCTGATGTGGTAGGATATGTCTCATTTCCAAAACTTGCTACAGTTAAGGAGGGTGCCAGAGTTCCTTAGCATCTGCAGTGTGACTATTTCCTCCTAACCATGAAAGGTCGGCATTATAAGACTCAGGAGTTTGGAAATGGAGGGACATTTGTGGAATAGGTGGCCATGCCCTGGACATTTCTGAGTTCACAGCTGAATGGTAAAATAGGATTTTTCCAATTTCCAGATTTACTTAATATCTTTTACATCAAGTGAGGAAAAATGTATAAGGAAAACGTAAGCTTTAAAGAGCCAAATATGTAAAATGCCACACATTTGTTCCCAATTAGTTACTACCTAATCTATGTTTAATGCTAAGCCAAGTCTGTATTTTGCAGTATTTACAATTTAATTAATTGCTGCCTTCTGTTAACTGCAGAACTACTAAGCCATTATTTATTACCAGTCTTTTCTTTCGCCAAGCCGGCTGTATTCTGGACTAGAAACAGGGCTGAGGGGCCGTCAGGGCTCTGTGTGCACAAGCATCCCTCCATCCCAGCGAGCTGGGGGCTGTCTCACCCCCATGTGCTGTTCTATACCCTCTGTGGTGCCATGTAAGCCGTCTGTTAACTGAGGTCAGATCATTTTGTTTAACCATATGCATTTATTTAAAATGACCTTTGGACCCAAATATTGTCCCCGTTGTCAATGTGAGTGCTAGTTCCTTCTAAAATGGAAAGAAAGTTGGTTCCTCTGATTTTGTAGTTTGAAAGAATCCAGACCACCCAACCCCTCCGGCCCCCGTGACAGAAAGCCACAGGCTCTGGCATTTTCTAGAGAGTACTACCAACCCTGAAGTAAGATTTCTTTGCGTACATCTTTGGCTAAACGTTTTTGACCTGATCTACTGCCATGTTCTCATCCCCTCTCTCTCAGGGGTACTTTTTCTCAGACCATAGAGCTCTCGTTAATATCGGGGCGGGGGGGGCGGGTCCATGCCTATTCCTGGGCTTTTTTTCCTAAAAGAATTCCACGTTCAGTGCAAGCTTGTACTAAGAAGATATGAACAAAGCTGAGAGCTAACTAAATAAATCTGGTTGATGTTAACCCAAAACACTCTTTTTTTTTTTAATACCTTTTCTGAATGTTCTGTTTATATCTATGATACTTATTATGTTTTTTACTGATCTATATCAGGACTCCTACTTTTATGTTAGAAGGACGAAAATATTTGAAAAGGTGCTAAGAAATCCTGTCAATTTTCCAGTGCCTTAGATGGACGTAAAGGCAGATCCAAGAGGCTATTTCCTAGTATCATCTTCTCCCAAGAAATTTAATGTAGTTCTAAAATGTTTTGGCTAGAAAGTGAAACTATAGAATAATGTATTGTTTCCTTTGTGTTGATTTTAGTAGCAATAAAAAATTATAGCGTGCTCTTTGCTTTTGTTTATTCAACTATTTAATGGTAGATGGGATTTTGCTTTTTGGCAAGAGATTTATTGAAGGCGAAATAGCTATATCGAAAATTTAGTAGTGGTTTGAAAATAAATAAATGATTTGTTCCGATTTTTTAAAGGAGAAAATTCATAAGAAGGGAAGAATCTCTTATGCAGCCACAGACTTTGGTGTTTATGAATTCTAACATGTATTTAGGTCAAGTTAGCTCCTAACATGTCAACAAATATGAAAAATTACAAATAAAGAAGCAATTTTGCTTGAAAATATGTCCTATTTATTTAATCTTAGTGCTCTGTTATAAAATTCTGCAAAACGTATGCTTCACATTTGTGGCTGGACTTTGACTAGTGACCGTGGATTAAATGATATTACCAAGATGTTCGTGAAATGGTACTTTTAGAGAAGAGGAACCGTGTCTTGGTAATGAGAGGGCTGTGCTTTAGGAATCTGCTAATTTATGGCAAATATTCTTCCAAGGAGACTTTTGAGGGAAATAACACCCGATGTGGGAGGTACTGATCTTGTTTTCTCCCTCAACGAGTGATTTTATTGCTGCTACATAAACATATAAGAATATATCATAGTCCTATGAAAAATAACGAATACCTTGACAGTTCATCTCCCTATTTTAACCAACACATATTAAGCTTATAGGGACACATCTACAGTATATACTATTCGTTATGCCTCTGGATTTGTTGACATCATGCACTTCATGTTTTATGAGATGGAATGAAAAGAACCCCATTTTCTTCTTATGATGCAGCCTTGTGCAGAAGATTCTTATTTTTCTTGTGTGACTGTGATTTGCCTCCCGACACCCCTCACTTTCGGGAAGGTATGATCCTTTTTTTTTTTTTTTTTTTCTAAGATTTTTTTTGATGTGGACCATTTTTAAAGTCTTTATTGAATTTGTTACAATGTTGCTTCTGTTTTATGTTTGGTTTTTTGACTGTAAGGCATGTGGGATCTTAGCTCCCCGACCAGGAATCGAATCTGCACCCCTGCATTGGAAGGTGAAGTCTTAACCACTGGACCGCCAGGGAAGTCCCTGGGAGGTATGATTCTGGCAAGGGTTACCGAAGACGTTGGTCCCGCATTTGGCAGACGCAGCCTGGGTTTTCTTTTGATTATTGTGAGGAAGTTGCCGAAAGCCAGACTTGTCTCAGGGACATAATCATAAGTATAGATGGCAAAGTACAAAGCACCAAGGGCTAGCAAGTTCTGCTTCATATCTTGTGCATAAGGTGAAGAATCAACTTTAAACACAAATGGATCCGTTTAATGAAGGCCTGGGCTGATCCAGGCAGAAACACCATCCGTCGACTCTTTGTAACAGAGCTCATTCTTTCTAAGGGCCTTATGAATTAGTGGTCAAAGGCCTTGCTCATGACCATTGAATAGCCAGACACATTGAAAGACCAGCTGACCTCATTAGTAAATGAAAAAGATTGCTTTAGGGTCAAATTCAGTTTTGATCGTAAATTGACACTGAACCTCCAGGGCAACGACGCATGGCATTTCTTAAATCCTTGAACATATCTATATGGAGAAAATTATTTTGTCTCTGTACGCATCCCTGGTAGGCCAGGCAGATCCAAGATCAAGGTGGATTTGACTGTATCTCTTACAAAGGATGTGGTGTGGTAGCATCACCACACTTAGGAAATCTACTCTGTGCAAATTAGACTCTCAATTTCATTCAGCCACACTTTTCACACATTTATTGTCAGTAGCCACACTGGAGTAGACTAGAGGGGACACATGAAATTTTTTAATACACAGAGGATGCTGTGACTCATTTGTTACTTTGCTGGGACTTCCCGTGGTGTCTGCCAGCCTTTTAGCCAAAGGATTCTTTCATAAGCTCCTTGTCAGCTTACACCATCTGATAGCTCTTTGACATTGGGCTACTTTCTCATTGAAATGTCTGAGGATACCTTTGTTAGAATCTCCTATTAATATATAGTGCACCCAAATTGATTTTCGGATCGTGTTTCTTACATCAAGAAACCATCCTGGCCAACATTTTTGTGGGATTGAACAAACTTCAGGAGTATGTTTGCTTTATTTAGTACAGCTTGTCAACATACTTAGAGCCAGTTGGAGAGTGCTCTGATCTTTGGCAGTTGTGAGTGGAATCGTTTCTAGTATATCATTTTTCATCACGCAATTGAAAGACTAACTTGGGAGATGTGAGACTTCAAGGGCTGAGCACAGTAGTGGAAGTGCTGGCACTTTGTGATCCGGTCCAATCAATTTTAATGGATGAAAAGACCATTAGAATAAATGCATAGGAGCCACAAAATACAGTAGCAACGAAATCATTGTTGTGCTTAAGATTATCAAAAAGTAAAAATTTAAAAATGAGAACTTTCTGAAAACTTCCTAAAGTAGTCATTACGCGCTAGAGAGTAAATGCAATTTTTTTCTGGAATATTTTTTATTAATTTAGTCCACAATTTCCATCTCTTTATCTATAATAGAAAGCTATCCTTCTGAATTTAAATGTAATTTAAAGCATTTAAGGGTCACCATAGATCATATTAAACAGTGTTAGCACGATGCCGATTAGGCATTAAAGTAGGTGGAAAAGTGGTATTGGTAAAAATTTATTGACGTTTTTTCTAATGTCAGATCATGACAAAAATATTTGCTCAAATTTACAAAATTTCTTTTTATTAGAAGGATACTGTCTTTGTTGATTATAGTTGTTGCTCTATATATAAGCTTCAAGAATGTAGCTATATAGTGCCGTTGTTTATGTCATAAGAAAGTGATTTACTTTTTAATGACCTGCCTGTGTTTAAGGACAGGTTCTAGTGTTGGCTAGCTTATGACCTTGGACAAGGTACTCAGACTCATTCTCTGTGTGCCTCGGTTTGCTCATCTGCAAAATGAGGATAATAGTGTCTACCTGCTACCGTTCTTAGGAGGATTCTATGGGTTAATAATTTTTTATTTTTTATTTTTATTATTTTTAAATTTTTAAAATTTATTTTTTTACATCTTTATTGGAGTGTAATTGCTTTACAAGGGTGTGTTAGTTTCTGCTTTGTAACAAAGTGAATCCCTTATACATATACATATGTTCCCATATCTCCTCCCTCTTGCATCTCCCTCCCACCCTCCCTGTCCCACCCCTCCAGGTGATCACAGAGCACCGAGCTGATCTCCCTGTGCTATGTGGCTGCTTCCCACTAGCTATCTGTTTTACGTTTGGTAGTGTACATATGTCCATGCCACTCTCTCACTTCATCCCAGCTTACCCTTCCCCCTCCCCATATCCTCAAGTCCATTCTCCAGTAGGTCTGTGTCTTTGTTCTGTGGGTTAACATTTTTAAGTACACAGAGTAAGTCTCTTTGTGTTTGTTACATAAATAACATACAATAGTATACGTGCTTGTCTGACAGCATCATCTTTTTTTCCTTTGTCTTTCTTTTCTTCCTGCCTGCCCTTCCCTCTCTCCCTCCCTGCCATCTTTCTCTCTTTTCTTCCTTCCTCCTTTCAACACATCCGAAGGCCTCAAGAGAATTTGAATTGAGATCATTTTTTTATACTAGTCTATTGGCTAACAGAGATTTTTGATGGTCTTACTCCCCGTGTACGTTTTATCTCTTCTGTTTTTTGTGCTGTACACATTTTTTTGGTATCATAAGGAAACACTGTTATCCATGGGCAGTAAATACACAGAAATATGGTCTGAAAAGCCCAAGGTGTGTTTCCTAGTGAAATTGTCCTTGCGCAGGTAAGATTAGGAGAAAAGGAAGAATTTGACATTTACCGACATGAGGAGTCAGAGCCTGTTTCTCAGAGCTTGTTTGAAGGTAATGGTGCCCAGAACTTCTTAATAAAGATAATGCCTGGCACGATTAAAGAGCTTTCCTTTAGGGACTGGATAATCATGATGAAAGGTCCGATGCCTCATTGAAAGCACGTCGGGTATCATCTCATTTTAATGTTGAGTGTGTGCAGCTTGGGGTCACTTTAACGTTGGTGTGAATTAGATATCCAGGCTCAAATATGAAAGTGAAGGAGAAGAGAAAAGGAAAAAGGAAAATGTATTAGTCTAAAAATCAGCACTGTGTACAAAATGTGCTCTTTAAAGACCGTTATACAAGATGTGCATTTGGCCTTCCCTGGTGGCGCAGTGGTGGAGAGTCCGCCTGCCGATTCAGGGGACGCGGGTTCGAGCCCCGGTCCGGGAAGATCCCACGTGCCGCGGAGCGGCCGGGCCCGTGAGCCGCGGCCGCTGAGCCTGCGCGTCCGGAGCCTGTGCTCCGCGACGGGAGAGGCCAG
>RJWK010004678.1:0-17494 GCA_004363435.1 Platanista minor | reverse complement strand
ATCGTTCTTTCCCATGAAGAGGATGTTTACAGGAAAAATACAGAATAGCCTACCTATTGGAAGGAAGCAAAACTTAGATATACTTGCAAAGAATGATTTATTAAATATTGTCCCTGACATGAAAGCCCTGAGAGAAATGCTCACTTTGTTTTTTTTTAAATGAAACATTCTTAGCCAAATAATCTTCAACGAGAAGACAAATCTCAGTGCGGGGCGAGCGATGTTGAGCACGTCCTCTGGAGATGCAGTGAATAGGCACGGCAAGCACAGGGCACAGATGCCCCATGATTGGGGTGGGGAGCCTGTCTTTCTGCTGAGCCCACTCCAGCCTGGGATGCTCGCACAGAGGGCTGCAGCCAGTGATCAGAGACGACACATTCAAGGAACCCTAGGTTCCATCTCACTGCAATCTGCCTTTCACTAAGGCTTACGGAAGGGAACAGCCCAAGCCCAACCTTGAATTTTCAATTGGGTGGATACTGAGTATTCTCAAAGAGTATGGCGCAGAGGATGGGGCATGCCAGAGGCTGCCAGACCCATCATTCCTTTTCTATCCTGTTGTGAGCCCTGTGTTCTCTGCTCACTGTATTTCCTAAGTAGATGAGTGGAAGAGCTTTCTTCACCTCATGGCACACAAGTTAATTATGGTCACTAGCCTCAACGAGTTAGTCTAAAGATAAATGACTTAATTAACATAGCCGGGCAAGTGCTATGATGAAGACCCGGCTGCTTCTATTGCGTCTGCCATATTCTATCTTGAGATTGGGGTATTCTGGAAGCTCACTTTGGGCTCTGGGGATAGAAGAAAAGAAAGAAAGAAAAGAAAGAAAGAAAGAGCTCACAGGAGAGGTGCTCACCATACCCCTAAAAGAACACGCTGCAGGTAGCTCTTCCCATCCCCAGCACCTGCTTGCTGTGCAGCCTGGTCCAGCCCTGTGGGAACATATCAGCACGCAGGTACCAGCGCCTGTGAAGGGAAGAACCATGTGCTTACCTGTCCCCATCAGTCCCTCATCCTTTATTCTATCACCCTTGGCTTGTTTGGAAACCAGTCTCTTTTCTCATTCCCCATTTCTTTGACATTTTATCCTTCAGTTTTGAATCATTCTGTTATCATCGCTGCTTATGACATTCGCTCTGCCTCTCCATTATAGCAATGTGGCCAAGACACATGCAGCCCTGCCGTGACGCTTTTCATTTAAAAAAACACTTTTTTTTTTAGTTCTTCAATATTCTCACTTAAGAGTACTTCTCACTTCTCTACTAGTTCTATATGGAATCAAAGAAGAATTAAGAAAATAAGAAATATCTATCTATTTTAAAGGAGAAACAAATAAAACAAGATTTTTTTGGTTAAGAGAAAGGAAGTGCTTTCCTGTGGAAAACATGTCAAAAATGACACTCAGCAAGTGAGAAATGATGCATCTGAAGAAATCTTTTTTGCATAGAGTAGATGAGCCACACAAAAACTTATCTTTGGCTCACGGCCAGCCCCCTATGAGAAGGAAAAATAAGATGTCCATGTGGTCTAGTTGAAAGGATACTCAACGTTTTCCTGCGCTGAAACGCTGCTACTGTTGATTAAGGGAACGCGTTTAAATTGCATGTCTCAGAGCTTCAGGGTACGTGGTGGTCTCTCAGGTGCTCCCTGGAGAAGGTAAGAGGAGGTTAAGTAGTGGGATCTGAACACCTCATTCCTCTTTTAGCCACAGATGCTCTGCTTCCCTCACTTTATATATTGCAAGTTCCTGGGGGTTTCTATTTGGAAAAGTGTTCTGCTGATCAAATGTTTAAAAAGTTACAGTTTCATGCAGTACTTATGGAGATTTTGCCAAAATGCTATTCTGTTTCCATGTAAGTAATATTTCACTTCCTTCTGAAATGGAGCAGGACCCTGTGGTTCCTGCCCACCCCACCCCCGCCATGTCCTCCGCCAGCCTTTTGTCTGTGGAAAAACTTTAGCTAAAGGATCAGTTTAATCAGAGAAGTGAGAAAATACAGAAGCAAAGGAAAACAACAAACAGGACAAAACAATAATAGTTTAGTCATTAAGCAAAGTCAAGGACCTTTAATTCCTCCTCAAGGGCTATAGGTAATATTCTGAGCCCTATCCTGTGAGCTGCCTTGTAGATACTGAAACCCTCACCAGGTGTAAAAAGTTAACTACACGAGGAGCAGACTGTAGCCGTGACATAAGCTGCCACAGTTCTAAGAATTGGCCTTAAGGAAATGGGAGCAAACCGACCCTGGAACTGAAGACTAATTGTATTTAAAACAATCAAGATGATGCTGATCAGACTGCATGACTAATTTCAAGATGACTGTCAGGGCTGACTATGCTGTTTCTGCATGGAGCCCCCTCTGTCTGTCTATAGAAGCTCTTGCCCCCTGATTGAGGGGAGGGGGTTGGCCTTTGGATGGGAGTCCAACATCCGCCCCCCCCCCCTCCATTGCTGGCATCCAGATTAAGAAATAAAGCAAACTTTCCTTTCCACCAACTTTGCCTCTTTATTGGCTTTTGAGCAGCAAGCATCCAGACCCCACTTTGGGTTACACTTCCCACCTTCCTGCCTCCCTCCCTCTCCCCCTTCCTTCCTTCCTTCTTTCCTCGCTCTCTCTCTCTCTTTCTTCCCTCTTCCTCCACCCTCCTCTCCCTTTCTTTCCCCTTCCTCCCTCCCTCCTTCCCTCCCTCCCTCCTTTCTTTCTTTCTTTCTCTTTCTTTCTTTCTTTCTTTTTCTTTCTTTCTTTCTTTCTTTCTTTCTTTCTTTCTTTCTTTCTTTCTTCCTTTCCTTCCTTCCTTCCTTCCTTCCTTCCTTCCTTCCTTCCTTCCTTCCTTCCCTCCTTCCCTCCCTCCCTCCCTCCTTTCTTTCTTTCTTTCTTTCTTTCTTTCTTTCTTTCTTTCTTTCTTTCTTTCTTTCTTTCTTTCTTTCTTTCTTTCTTTCTTTCTTTCTTTCTTTCTTTTCTTTCTTTCTTTTCTTCTCCATTTTCTCCATCTAAGCAGAGTATAAACCCTTAGGGACTGGACGTTAACTTGGGATGGAGCTGGTGATGGAGGGTATGTAGTCTGAGAGGTTGGGGTCCGAGAGAGGCAAAGCGAGTAGGGGTGGCGATGACAGAGGGGTACTTATGGGGGTGGAAGTGGAGGTGTCAAAGGCAGATGACTATTTCCCGAGACCTCTCGGGCTCTGAGACTACTTTCTTGGCAACTCACATTTTGAGGAGTGCTTGACCAGTAGCTTTACAAATGAAGATGTATGCTACGGTATTCTAAACTTGCTTCAGGGTCTGGGCTAACTAGTGTTCAAATTGAAGACAGAACAGGCTGAAGAACTAAAATGCCGCAGGGACGGGGCAGAACTGAACCACCCCTGACAGAGGCTCAGCTTTAATCTCTCGTTCAACTAAAGAGCAATTTTACTTTGCCTTGAGAATACACTAGTACTACAAAATTGGAATTTCAGAAAGACTTTACCTTTAAGTCATCCTCAATATTACCTTATTTGCCCTCTTTATGTTATCATTTAGAAAGGGAGGCATTTCCAATTACTATTATGCAGGATGATAAAGTAAATATCTTTCATTAATAGCTTATCTGGTTTTTACTCCTATTACTAAATGTTCTTCTGTCGTTTTATATATATATATATATATATATATTTCTGGAAAAAATATATATGAATGACACTGGATTCAAAGGATAAAAATATATTTAGTATCTTAAAAGAGGAGGAATATAAATTTAGGACAGGTTCTAGATTTCAATTTTTTTTAATTTAAAGAATGATTTTAGTTAATTTGCATTCTTAAAAGAAAGTTGAATACTTTTTAGAGAACTTTGTCTTCATTCTTTTTTATGCCTTTTAGTATTTCTGCATTCTTTTTATTATAAAAGATTTGTACCTACACAAAAATAGAGTTAATATCATCAATTTAATACCCAGATTCAACAATGATCAACATTTGCTTACTTTTCTTTTATCCATATTTCTTCTTCTGACACCTTTTCCTACATTCTTATTATTTTAGAGCAAATTCTAGAATCATACCTCTTCTCTGTAACTACTTAAGCATGTATCTTTAAGAGAAAATGATTTTTTAACATTACCACAATACTTTTATGATATCTAAAGAATTTAATAATTTAAAACAAATTGAAGAAATTTGTAAACACTTCTATGTATATTGCTAAAAGATAGGATTGTAAAAAACGTAACAATACCATTATCACATCTAAAAAATAACAGTCATTTAAAAAGTAACTTTTCATGTCAGTTCAGTGTGAAAAATTTGTTTTAATTGTCTCCTAAAAGCCTTTTAACAGTTACTTTGTTCAAATCATTTCCACAGATGCACAGGCATTTGGCTGATAGGTTTTGCAGGTCTATCCCTGTTCTTGAACGCCACACCCAATTTCTTTGTCCAAGAATAGAGGTCATTTTCCTGGTAAAATTTCTCACTCTCTGTCTTTGGTTCACTGCAGACTTCTGCTGTCTTTAAATGAGTCCCTTTTCCTCTGCATTTCGCATATCATTGGATTCAGAGGTTTGATCAGGTTTAGTTTTTTGGGGAGGCACACTTCTCAGGTGATGCTATGTCCTTAAATGCATCAGGAGGTACAAAATGTTGAGTTATTCTTATTTTTGTCATAGAAGATTGATGGGCAAGTTTAGGTACTGTTGGCTTCACACATCCATTTATAAAGTTTCCCATTATCCTTTCACCCAGTGGTATTAGTAGCCATTGATAGTAACGTCTAGGTCCATATATTTGTAGAGTGGCGGTACTCAAGAGTCTATCCCTCCAACTGCTTTTATCAGCAGTAATTCTTCAGCAAAGAAGAAAATTTTCCTCGTCAACTGTTTGGTTATCCTGAAATATAGTTTGTATAAGAAAGGTAGGTAGGTTGTATTACTGATTGTTTTCCTTTATTTATCAGTTTTAGAAAGAGACTTGGCCTAGCAGCCCCGAAAGCTAAACAGTAATTTTTCCCCAACATAACAAATTTATTTTTTTAAAAACACGTCTGATGTTTCAATCAATTCATTAATTTTGAAGTCTGTATTGCTCCGTCCTTGGCCAGTAAGAGTCTTTTCAAGTTTACCTCCATTGTTATTTGGACCTGAATCCAGTAGCCGTTGAAAGCTTCCTGGCACCCTGATACTATTACAAGATATTCCAACTTCCTTCAATATACTTCTTGCTCTATATATGGAATCAACCATTTCTCCAATTAGAACTGGCTTCTTTTCATGGGAAATGGTTTTTAGAGACCACAATTTGGGCTATAGTTATTGTCATTGTTAGTAGGTTCATTACTACTTCTGGAGTATTGAGTATGTGAAGCAAAAAAAAGTTTTTTTTTAAATAAAAATACTTCACATACTCATAATGATATTTTAATTTCAAATGTAAGGTTATAGATTTCGTATTTAACATCTTTGATTCTTTATCTCTTTCTCTAGGGATGAAAATTTTATTCCCAAATGGCATTAATATAATTATTTGTTTGCTTTATATTATAAATTATATTATGTAACTTCTAGAAAAGAAGTTACATTGCAGGACGTCTATTGGTGACCTTCCCTATTCTTCGTTCCCCTATCGGAAGCTATTTTCTTTTGGTTTATTCATCATTTGTCAAAACATAAATGAATACATGCACAATTATTTATAGTTTCCTCTTTCTTTAATAAAAGGCAGCATATTATACACATAGTTGTGCGCTCACATCACTTTTTCTAGGATTTTCTGGGATTGCCATCAGTTTCAGTTTGAAATGTACAGCAGAAGCCAATTATCCCTGGCTTTGCTTTCTGAGGTTTCAGTAAGCCAAGATCCAGCAATGTTAAGTGGAAAATTCCAGAAATAAACAATTCGAAAGTTTTATATTGCATGGCGTTTTGGGTAGTGTGAAGAACTGCTTTTGCGCTGTCCTGCTCGGTCCTTCCTGGGACATGAATCATCCTTTGGTCTATGCTTCCCATTTTTACCAGAGGAGAAAACATGGTATATACAGGGTTTGGTACTATCCACGGCTTGAAGCATTCACTGAGGGTCTTGGATGGGGGCACTATTGTAATGATATTTTATACTTTTTAATATATACTTATGTGCTTTAAATGCTGTTGTTATTTACACTTGATGTTAATAAATCATGTTTTCCCAGTGACTTAAGTTTCTTAATTTTCTAGTCTAAGAGTCAAATCATCTAATATAATAACAATTCACATGTTATCAAAGCACACTTTGTTTTTAACAAAAGGTATTCACAGAGGGCAAGTGTAAAGAGGAGATCCATGATATTTTAACCCTTTTACTGAGATTTTAAAACTCAAGAAAAACCATGCATTTGTATGAACTGCAAAATAATGCATCCTAAGAAACGGTTTATTTCATGGATCGAAATATTTCTATGCCTTAAAGCAGATGACTTAGGAAGTGGGGCTTCCCTGGTGGCGCAGTGGTTGAGAGTCCGCCTGCCGATGCAGGGGACACGGGTTCGTGCCCCTGCCCGGGAAGATCCCACATGCCGCGGAGCGGCTGGGCCCGTGAGCCGCGGTCGCTGAGCCTGCGCGTCCGGAGCCTGTGCTCCACAACGGGAGAGGCCACAACAGTGAGAGGCCCGTGTCCCTTAAAAAAAAAAAAAGACTTAGGAAGTGATATTTGATTTTAGCCCAAACGTTTGGTAAAATGCTAAAAATAAAATTCTGTGACTAATGAGGTGGTAAATTATTTCTATCTGGGATTGCAATTCTAAAAATTGGTCAGGAGCTGGAAACTGGAATTTCTTCAACAATTTGGGAAAATCTTTCTAACATATTCTCTTGAAATTTGATAAAAGTGGGTGTGCAATTCTTAACGATTATCTGAAGTTGCACAGAAATCACACTTCTCATGTGCAGATTGCTTTGCCTTGAACTGAGTAGGTGCTAAGCTGATTAAGTTTACTCTTTCTCTCAGTGTAACACAGACATCATGGAACATATGACAAAGTAAAGTGACCTTGATCCACGGGGCGCACTGCGTATCTTCCTTCCTTAAGGCTATTCAGGGAGCATACAAAATAAGATTAGATGCCTGAGAAGTATGATACTCATCACATTTTGAGCCATGAACAGTGGTCATATTTGTAAAATGACAGCAGGATCTTTGTTTTTGAGACATTTACTAGAGGTGGAATCAAGAAATGAGTCACAGAAAAACCAAAAGGTGAGTGAGATGAGCATATAGAAAGGTGAACTTTTAGACCTAACCACTATGGTTTGAAACTGGACTAGAACAACATCTTCAAGTGATGTATGCTATGTTTTTGTAATTTTATAATAACATAATTAATTTTTATTGAGTTGATGCAGACTGTAGAAATGCATGGCCCAAATGAATGAAAGAAAGAGGAAAAGAAGAAAATAGCATGAGAACTAAAAAAAGGGAAAACGGTTTTTAGACATCTTGAAGACAGATAATTGAATATAGTTCACTCTTTTGTGGAGCTTATACTATCAAAAAGCATAAATGGGATAAAACTGGCTTCATACAGGGAAAGAAATATTTCCTTTTTTGTGATTTTTTTTCTCATACATACTTAGAGGAACTGACAGCTTTGTAACAAAATTTTTATAGTTTGCTGTAGTGATTCTTGATAGCTCACTGGGCTTACATATCCCAGGTCACGCAGGCTTCTGTTAGAATGCTGAGGTTTTTATTTCCTTGCAAAAGAGAACGTGCATGCGCAGAAGCTCTTGGTCCCCTGTCCTACCCCCGTGTCCCCTATCATTGCCTGGCATAGGATTGCTTAAAGCTGGGGTTGGGTGGGATTCAGTTAGGAAGAAGGAGGTAGGCATGACAACCAACAATGCCCACGACAAACATATTACTCTTCCCAATGACTTGATAAATTTAGCAAGAATGAATCATTTCTGGTCCACATTTTCTCCTCTTACCAACTGTTTATTCCAAAGTCATAAATGTAAGTTCCTTTTCAATTTGGTTGAGAACACAAATCAGTATTTCAGAAGGAGGCAGCTAATATGAATGTGCAAAGTCAATTCCTTTCTTTGAAGTAAGGAATCTTTACTTGGACCTTGAGATTTTTTTTTTTTAACCTGTATTTACAAAGAAAAATTTGTAGTGGCTCCATAATAACCCTCAGCCTAGTTTCTGAACTTGTTCTAATAGATACCAGGTGTTTTATAAATTCAAAGAAGCTAGAGAGTTAGGTAGATATAATTTGGGGATTGTGGTTCGAGAAGACCTTCTTTCCACCTCCCTAAAGCGTTGGTATGATTGTTCATACCAGAAATAACTCTCTGTCTCTTCCCATATACAACTAGGTGATTATCTAATTGCTGTGATCACTATACTAGGAAAGCCCATGGGCATTTTGAATACACTGGTAGGACTTTTATGCTACCAGTTCTCAGAGGCAGAGAGGTCACCTTGTGTCTTTCCTACAGTCCTTGGATCACCTTCACCTTAGCCCTTGTAGATCATACTGGTAAGTGACAATGTCTGCTTCTGTTGACTTCTGAGATAGATTGCACTCTCCCAAGTAGGGTTTTTGTCATCCCTCTATTGTTTTTTAAGTCTGGTCCCTTAAGTATTATATTTATCCGAAATCCTTAAAGCTTTTGTCACATGGATAGTGGTCATTCCTGCTTTTTTTGAGTTGATGTATGCTTTCCTATCACTAGGTGTGATAGTTTATTAGTTATGGACACTTGGGAAGAGAAGGGAGAAAAACTAAATGTCTGGGCTACTGCCTAACTCTTACAACTGTCTTGAAAAGAGAATTGAAAGGGTGGAGGATAGAGTTTAGTGAAGAGAAGAGTATATTATATTCCATCTATGAAGGATAACTTAGAGAGAAGATTTGCAAAAACAGGCTTGGAAAGTTGGCGTTGCTTAGGTTGGAAGATGCCTAGATTAAGTGTGATTTCATTATTAGCATCAATTACTATCCCCATCATTGCTCTCATCCTGGACAAAAATCAATAATTGGATTCCTATTTGTTTAGAGTTCTGTGCTATTTCCTTGAGATTTATGCTACCATGAGTCATTGTTGAAAAGGTCAATTTCAGTAGCTGTTATTGCAAGTGCAATGATAATCTTCATAACGGTGAGGGTTACACTAGTTTAACTATTGAGTTTATGGAAATAGACTCATCCATGAAGAAAAATGATAGAATGCCGGCTGGTAAAGAAAGTGAGTTTGAAAAAGTGACTAAGAGAAAAGGTTTGTATTTCCATGAACATTAAAAAAATATATCTAGCAGAAACACTATTCTCCAGTGTAATTAGAAGTAGCTATTTGTTAATTATTCTTAAAGAGATGGTTAAAAGCAGGGAATCATTACAAAACCAATCATGCTTTAACAAGAGATAGCCAAATGACTATAGATAAGAGAGTGGATTCCCTCTTGTTTATCTTACATAAATCACACTTGTAATGTGATGTATGGTACACAAGGAATTGTACAGAATGCACTGAGCAAGAAACTGGGGACATGGTAAAGAGCTATGTGACACGATCCTTCACCATTTAGACCTTTTATCTAGTGTATGTTAAGTGAGACTTTCTCTACAGGAAAATCGAGATGAAAGGATATTAAATGACCTCACATTATAAAAAGAAGGACCAAACCCCCTGTGCAGAACATGCTAAGGGTGACCACCACCCGCCACCACATCCGCACCCCATCATCTGGGTCCCTTAGCCATGATCCATCTTGAGTTTAGAAGAGGAGTCAAGGAGATTACTTGGAAGATGATGGGGAGAGAAGATTTCCTTGGGAAGAATTGCTGAATGCTCTTTGTCCTGGATCCCAGTCCGACGGCAGAAGAAACCACTCTCAGACAGCGAGAGTGCTCCAGAGGACAAGTGTGGACTTCTGATTTCCAAAAAAGTGTTCTGAGCTGCCACAATTAGCTGAGCTGTTGCCAAGGGCCAGGGAGAGAAGTGGAAAAGCAGCCATGAGTCCCAAGAGTTTGAGAGAAACAGGAAGAGGGCACACCCTTTCCTAGGGAAGCCTGTGGCTGAGGAGCTTTGGCATCGTCTGGGTGGCAGAGCAGGAGAGACTCACGGGAAGATAAGGGAGGCTGAGTGCCTCTGTGTGTCAAGGGGACCCTAGGGATGTAGGCAGGCTTGAATCATCCCCAGGGTTCCTGCACATGCAAGTTGACATAGTCAGAAAAAGCAGGGAGGTGTGTCTCAGAGAGAGAGGCTCGCAGAAGGTGGAGAAGTCATCAGGCAGAAGGTGGAGTTCATGCCAGCAATGGTTCCTGTGCAGGTCCACATGGAGGAGGTCTCTGGAGAACGCATAACAAGGTCACACTGTCAAAGACACCAACACGCATCTCCATGCCCCTGCTATAAAGATCAAGGGATCGTGCAACAGCTTCTGTAGAATAAGTCCTCCCCGTCCCTCACCTCGTCTTTCTCCTGCCACTCCAGTCCCGCAGGAGCCAGAGGCAGAAGGGAGAACAGAGAAGGAGTGATGGAAGATTAAGGTGAAAATAGTGACCCATTTTCCTTTCTGTGCTCCAGGACTGAGCTGGGCGAAGGGAGAAGCCTTACATTGGAAGAGTTTGAATTTTTTAGATGGAACTGAACTACCTCATCCTGTTAATATCTGAAAGTGACCAGAACAGCTGTAGAATCTCCCTGAGGGACTGCTGGGGCCAGGACAGCAGACTGAACACAGCACAGTTGGAAGGCAGGTAGGAAGAAAGACTCCTGCTTGCCCTCTAAAGAGCGGTGTATGGAGATTGCCCAGCAACTGGCCATAACCAAGTTCTTAGGAGAAATGGAAACGTTGTGCAAGCATGAAAATAGCTTATGGTTTCTAATTGCTAGATATCCAATCTAAGTTGGACCATCAAAGTCTCTTAAATGACACCATTTAATATTTTCTCATTAGTTTGGCACCCAGATAGAACTTGTGTCATCACTGCTAAATATAGGATTAATTTGAGTAGCATCCAAGTTCCCTGATTTTCATATTTACTGAATTTGTTTGGTGTCGTTATTGCAATGTGACTTGAATTTTCTAAAAAGTTTAAAACTATTTTTTTAGTGTTGATATATAAGCAAACGTTTGAAATGTACTTAGCACCATAGGAAAAGCATATCTTGAAACAGATCTACTGTTGGAGAAGGGAGAGTTCGTAACCACCTATAAGCGCCCACAGTCACCTCTGCTGCCCCCAAGTATTCAACTTTTATGCCTTTGGATGACCTGGTTCTGGAAAAGCACAAGGTAAGAGCTAGTTAATGGGTACCGTAATTAAAGTGCAGTGAGAGTCTCGTTGTTTTGTTTTTTGTTTTATTTCTGCAGTGCGTGGGCCTCTCACTCCTGCGGCCTCTCCCGTTGCGGAGCACAGGCTCCGGACGCGCAGGCTCAGCGGCCACGGCTCACGGGCCCAGCCGCTCCGCGGCACGTGGGATCTTCCCGGACCGGGGCGCGAACCCGTGTCCCCTGCATCGGCAGGCGGACTCTCAACCACGGCGCCACCACGGAAGCCCCCCGTTTTTACCATTGAGGAAATGGTTACTATTCACATCAGATTAAGAGAAGGCTGAGTCTATAACAGGGAGAACATACTGGAAAGACCCTGTAGTCCCAGACTGAAAGATGTCCTTCATGTGTTTCTAAATTCTGTAAAACTTTATGTCTTATCACTGCAACAGAGAGATTTTATCCAGAAAGTGCTAATTCAAGACTCTCCTACTTTGAATTTATTCTTCTCGGGACTTACAAAATTAACTTGATTTTTCAAGTGTCGTGGGATATTAATTATGACACTTATTTTTCCCTGTGCTTACATTTGTGGATGGTGGACCAATCTCTGCCTTGTGTAGAAAAGAACCCCATGTGCCCCCTGCATTTGCCTCCTGCACCTGTCTTATGGTGTACGTGGGCCGAACATCCTTCTATGCTTCTCACGGCTCCTTCCCTTAGCCTGTTGACCCATCTGCCACTTCTCTGCTCATTCTCCCAGCAAAGGGGGGACTGCTCCTCAGGGCTGATGACTTTTAAAAAAAAATATTTATTTATTTATTTGGCTGCGTTGGGTCTTGGTTGCGGCATGTGGGGTCTTTCATTGTGACACCCGGGCTCTTCGTTGCAGCCCATGGGCTTCTCTCTAGTTGTGGTAGGCAGGCTCAGTAGTTGCAGCAGGCAGGCTTAGTTGTCCCGCAGCATGTCGGATCTTAGTTCCTCGACTAGGAATCAAACCCGTGTCCCCTGCATTGGAAAGAAGATTCTTAACCACTGGACCACCAGGGAAGTCCTGGGCTGATGACTTTTTGTTGGTGCAGAGAGAAGAAGTGGAGGAGAGAGAACTAATAAGAAGATATAAGTCTGCAAATCCAAAGGATTTAGAGAAGTAAAAGAAAAGCCTTCTGACAAAATCGCTGAATGTGCTGCTGAGCCTCTGAGATCTGTATCCACGGAGTCTTTGAAGTCAGTTGCTGCTGAAGTGGGGTTTTGTCAGCGGAAGGCAACAGGGCAGCCCTGGTTTTGCTGGTGGCATTGGGGGGACAGCTCTGTGGCCATCTCTGGTCAGCAGACTCTGGGAGGCCACAAGCTCCCTCGGCTGCCCGTACTGTCCTCCTGCTTGTTTTTCCCACTAAGTATTTGAATTGAGCAGTGAAGACTAAGAAAAAGGCCAAGAAAATAGTTCTTTTATTGTAAAGAATAACCCCAAATGAAGAAACAAATTTCCCTCCAAACACATACTCAGTCCACTGTGTCCATTAACAGAGAGGACTGTGGGACAGAAATGATGCATTTGGTTCTACAAAGCACTTTGGCTTTTCCCAGTTGAGTTGCTGTGGAGTTAATCCCCAGATCAACAGAAAAGATGTTGACCCATTTTTTGTAAGGATTAACTCCTCAGACCACTATTATAGGTGAACAAATGCCTGATCCATTTCTATGCATGGAGGCTGGTCTGGGTACTGGTGCTGCCAGAAGGCCCCTGCTGGGTCCCAGCCAAAGAACAGTGATGGTTGTCTTCTTTCAGTGAGTAGTGACACCATTACAAGAACCCATTTATCAGGCTGGTAGTCCGAGAAGTTGGTTACAAAACCCTCTCTGGACTCTGTTCAAAGGTCATTTCCACCTTCAGAGCTTTATGGGTCATTGCTATCTACCATCATCTGACCTGTATCTTGAAGCAAGTGTTCTGGTGGGGTTGTAATTTTCTTCTCTGTCCTGCTACCATGCCTACACTTCCTAGAAAGAAAACTCCATCCAACACTGCTTCCTGCTTTTTTTCTCTGAGGTCTGGAAGGCCATGACCTTGAATTTGCCTACAGTGTGATGCATCTTCACAGATCTCTGAGCCTACAGCCCAAGAATGAACACCTCATTGATTCCAAGCTGTCCAAGGGCAGCCTATGTGTGGTGCATATAGTGACCTGATGACCCACATTTGAATCCCAGTTTTCCCACTTACTTGCTATGTGACCTTTGGCAAGATATTCCTCTCTTCCTCTCTGTAAGAAATGAGGTTAATGATGGTACCTAACTCACAGGGTTGACAAAAGAATAAGGCAAACACACATATGAAGACTTAGTATAATGTCTGATTATTAAAGCCTGGTAGTATCTGATAACAAATAGAATAATAATCAAATAGACAAGTGACTATGTCATAATACAATCTATCAAACTATATTACTATCTTGAGAGGATAGCATCCAAATCATCCAAATAGTGTGAGTATTGAGATTAAAATATCCCAAGACACTGAAATTTTGCATCTTTTCCAAGGAAGGGTATGAATTAGCACCCTTCCAGTGCTCTCTCCCACCAAATTATGAAAGGTGCTAAGTCAGCTTCTCCCTGAGAGACACAGCATTTATCCCCTTGCGTGATCACCACATGGAGATATTTTGCTGGTTTCTCTGTGGGACAATGAGAGTGCATCTGAGGGGCAGGGACTGCTATAGACAGACAACATGATGTCCTTGCTTCTTGAGAAGTATGAATTACACACACCAACTCCTCAATCGACAGAGCTGTGGCCCTTGAGCCCACGGGGTGAGGTGCTCAGCACGTGACACAGTGACCCGGCAGACCTGAGGACCCTGCAGGAGTCTAGACTGTATTGTTATTGTGGTGATTATCTTCATTACAGATTGAGAACTAGGAAAGGAAATCATTTTTGTTCAGCTGTATAACTGTAAATGTGTTCTCTAATCAGGATAACTTTTCACTAATTTCTTTGTTCTATGTTTATGCATATTTTTAGGCACAGTAGGTCCATTTGATGATTAAAGTGCAGACGGTATAGTGAGAGGAGAAGAGAGTCTTACATACCGTGGCAACCAGCCCCCCAGTGTGTGTGTGTGTGTGTGTGTGTGTGTGTGTGTGTGTGTATCCGGGAGTTAGGGCATGTTGACCCAATACACGACATTCAGAAAATGTGGTCTCAGTCCTCACAATGCCTCAGGGTAGAACTTAGCATGGTGCTAGGCACGTAGAAAGTCAGAGATATCTACCAAACATTGCGTGATGGTCCTTACTTTGCTGTTGAGAAAACTCACATATTCGCAATACCAAGTCAGCATGTGAGTTTTCCCTGGGACTTAGCTTCTTGGAATATCCCCAGCTGGCATATTCTTGCCTCCCTCCCTCCAAGGTACAGAGCCCAGGGCTGGAGTGGGTGAGCACCCCGGCCTTGGGACAGAGGACCCAGGCTGGCCTTGGCACAAACGGCCGTGACCAAGCGCTTCCTGATGGTCCCTCTCTCTTTCTCCTCTTTCCTCCACAAACTCCTTCCCGATGGCAGAGCTCACAGTGTTTGGCTATGGTTTTGCTGTTTCTTGTGTTTGGCCGTATCTATCAAAATCATGTGAAGAGTTGGACACTGAAGGTGATGGGTATGCAGGCCTGAGAAGATGCCGCTGAGTCCCTTGCATGTTTACTTCTTCATCTGCAAGAGGAGAGAGTCCAATGCTCTTCTCGACAGAAATGCAAAGAAAAACACTCTATGATGACCTTCTGCATGTTAAAGTGCTTATTTACTTATCCAACTATTGTTCGGCACCAGGAAATACAGTATCTAAGTAGGACCATGACTCTTGCTTATAGCAATTCCGCAAGCTTGTCTATGCCCTAGACTTCATACCAGTTCAGCTGCAAAATATTTTAGCCAGACAACGCTTCCTGGAGTCTTACTCTTTAGCAGTGCTCTTGAAAATTATAGGCAGTTTGTTCAAAGTACTTTGCTACCTATGCAGCTCTTTTATGATATCCTAAGGTGTTTCTATCAAGAGGATGGAAACATTGCATTTATGTAAAAATAATGAGAGAATAAGGAGGCCAAGTTGAAGTTTTCCCTGGAAACGTGTCCTGCTACGTATTCGTTGCCCCACAGAAAACCATGCAGTGCACGCCAAGTTTTGCATTGAAAGTTCCCCATGACCTGCCTTCGTCCACCCTTTCAGGCCTATAATACCCACTCTTCATGTGTCCTAGAAACACCCAGATAGTCAGTGTTCTCTTTGTTTCATGTTCCCGCGCCTCTGCTTTTGCCAACTCCCAGCGTTTCACAGATGACAATAAGTAGTTGGTGCTTTGTGCTCTCTGTGCATGTTTCTTGTCTCCCATATTCAATGGTACAGACATCTAATATGCTAATGAGATAAAAATGATCATTTGTTATCATTTCCAGGTAGTCCTATTGGGAGAGTACGTCTTGGTGACCACAGGTTCTCTTATTTTCTGAATATGGACATATTCATCATCTTCCATATAATGCCCTTCTGAATGATTTACATATTATGCAGATACACAGATAAAGAAGTCACAGTAGAAATATGAAAAAGGATAGAAAAGAACATGGTGAAATGACTCCTTCCCACCTCTGTTTCTCATCTATCCATCCTGCTTTTCTCCTTCATCTTAGTAATTTTTTCTTCTTCTTTACTGAGATATTTCATGCATATAAAAGTCAAATCAACATTCCTTTTCCTTCCTCAAATGGCAGCACCCTATATACCTTATTCTGAAATTTTTGTTTTTAACTTAACAATAGCATCATTATCCTGAGGATCCTTCTCTGATGATATGTAATGAGTTCTCTCATTTTTTTTTTTTTTTTTTTTTTTTTTTTTTTTTTTTTTTTTTTTTTTTTTTTTTTTTTTTTTTTTTTTAGTTTGTATAGTATTGTATCTTATGGCTGCACTCTCACGTAGTTAATCATTTACCTGTAGATGGACACTTAACTGTTTCCAATGTTTTGTTTTTACAAAAATGCTGTAGTGAATAACTTTGTCCTGCCACTCTTTTCATATCTTGACATAGCTTTAGTATGCATTCTTTTTTTTAAATCAAAGTATAGTGGATTTACAATGTTGTGTTAGTTTTGGGTGTACAGCAAACTGTTTCCTTCTACTTTCTTTTCATTGAATTAACTGCTCTTCCATGAATGTCTTAGCTATTTGATTTTCATGCTTTCTTCTTACCTGATGGCTATTAATTTCCCTATAATATGGGTTTGTTTGTATCTCACAAATTTTGATATGTTTTATTTTCATTATCATTTGGTTGAATATATGTTTTATTCCATTATAATTTCTACATGGATTTGGACCCTTGGGTTATATAGAAGAGTGCTGCTTATTTTTAGATGGGGGGAAGGTGGATTTTTATCATTACAAAATGATTTCTAGCTTAATTCCACTGTGGCCAGAGATAATAGTCGACTGGGTTTCAGTTCTTTGACATTTGTTGTCATTTGTTTTATGAGCCAGCATATAGTCAATTTTGATAAACATGTCTTGTCCACTTGAAAAAATATGTGCTCTGTAGTTATTGGTCTCAATATTTTTTTTAACATCTTTATTGGAGTATAATTGCTTTACAAAGGTGTGTTAGTTCCTGCTTTATAGCAAAGTGAATCAGCTATACATATACATATATCCCCATATCTCCTCCTTCTTGCGTCTCCCTCCCACCCTCCCTATCCCACCCATCCAGGTGGTCACAAAGCACCGAGCTGATCTCCCTGTGCTATGCGGCTGCTTCCCACTAGCTATCTATTTTACATTTGGTAGTGTACATATGACCATGCCCCTCTCTCACTTTATCACAGCTTACCCCTCCATTTGCTAAGCATATTTTTCAAGTCTTCCTCTTATTAAGTAATTGTTTCTCTTTTTCATTTTTGAGGTATGATAAAATTGTTCATTATGATTGTTTATTTCTACTTTCATAGTTTAAAATTTTTAACTTCATATATTTTGAAGTCCTGCTATTCGATGCATACAAATTTAGGATCGTTATATTTTCCTACTCAATTGGCACTGTTATTGTTTTGAAATATTCCTTTTTATCTTGAGAAAATTTTCTAGCCTATCTGATATTACTAGAGTTACACCAGCTTTCTTTTGATTAGGATTTTCATGGTATATTTTTTATCATCCTTGTACTTTAAAACTTCCTATCCTTATACTTAAAATGCATCTATTATAAGAAGAATAAA
>RJWK010004677.1:5936-58591 GCA_004363435.1 Platanista minor | reverse complement strand
AAAAAAAAAAAAAAAAAAAAACTGTCAGTTTCAAAGAATAGATTAACCACCTTGCAGATTACATACAGCTCACCTAAAATATTTCCCACTATATAGAAAAGGTTTTTTCTTCTTCTCTCCCCAAATCTGATATACTCAGGAAATGAAAAGATTTCTTATATCGACCTAAACTGTTAGAGTAGAAAAATCAATGAGTAACAGTAAATTATATGATGCTTTTCAAATTCAAGTACAAAAAAAAAATTAAGGTTTAGTGTCACCGTCGCCAAACAAGAAAAAACTGACTATATCCACATTAAGAATGTAAAGCACATCGTGTGTGTAAATTGTTTCTTAAAAATCTTCGAAACATTATTAGATCCCTGTGTCCACTTTAAAAACTAAGATTAGTTACACATATATCCTTACAACATAAAGCTGTCAAAAGTCAAAATGATTAAGAATAGTAGAGCTAAAATAAAATCCAATCCCTATTATTTTTTTAACATGAGTCCATATAAAATGCTTAACTGCAGATATAATCAGATACCACTCAGGACTCAGGGTCAACGAGAGCCTGATGCACAGTATATGCTTGATTAAATATTTCTTGCGTGAATAAATAAAATAATAAGTTATATTTAAACATTTTTCTTGTGCTACTAATGAAAACGCTTTGGCTAATAATGATTAATTTTAGGCTATAGGGAAGTCATTCTCATAATCACATACCTGAAAAGAATATATTAGCACCATTACACAATTCTCAAATAGATTTAACTTCTTTATTGTTTAAGGGCCATGAGCTTATCTTTTACATTAGAGACTGATTATTTAAAGCTTTCTGAATACAGTCATTTGCATAACACATTAACGTTTTATTATTTAGTTTTGAAATACAGTACCTGGTATTTAGTGACCATGTTTTCCAGTCCTTCAATCTTAGAATCTTGTAGGACTGAATATGTCTTGAAGGTTGTAAAGATGTCCATTATCTTGGCAAGACGTCTGTGGAAAGATTCAAATTTTCCAAAAATATACATCTCACTGAATTCAAATTGTTTTTCATTTGGATCTTGTTTAAGCTTTTGTTTGGTCTTGTGAAAGCAGTGCTGGTATTCCTTAAAGTAAAAACCAAAATACAGAAAGGGAACACAACAAAGATATCAGCCTTATTCTCTTAAGTGAAAGCGACAGCAAATTTAGGGTGGAATTACAAAACCTTTCCGTTTAGTGCCTCTGTAGCTACTCCTTCATCAGCCTGGGATGTCATCTTTTCCCATCCCCCAACCTAGCAAATTCCTAATTATTTTTTTTTTCTTTTTGGCCACGTGGCATGCGGAACTTCCCTGACCAGGGATCAAACCCATGCACCCTGCATTGGAAGCGTGGAGTCTTAACCACTGGACCACCGGGAAGTTCAAACTCCTAATTATTCATAAGGTGACTCAAAGATGCAGCCTTTCCCCCTGGGTCCCACTGTGTTAGTAGAAGGCTAACTCTTTGTGTATCTCTCCATTCGTCTACAAGAAGCTTAAGGAAAACTACTTAGTCTTTGTATCTCTAATACTTAGTGTGGTGTTGGCACATGGCAGGCCCCCAAAAAGGGTAAAGTAAGTGAACAAATGTGGGGGACTGATTTATTAACATTCAAGTTTTCTTAACAGTAAAAGATTATCATTCTTTTTAGCAACTACTAATATGATAACTGCTAAATGATTTAAGATGCATTGGTAAAAAACAATGTAAAAATAATAAAAAATCTAAATATATTATCAAGTTGACCATTACCTGCTTAAGTTTAATTGCAGATAATATTTTTTCCACAGCAACATCCTGTGGCTGGCTCCAGATCGAAGCAGTTCCATTGTTGGTAATATAGGCTTTACATGAAGATATCATCTGATTGGTCACCTGGAATTTGCCAATAAAATGATGTCAAGTACATTAAGCAGCCATCAAACATAAATTGGGCTAAAGGGTCCTTAGCTCTCCTACCTCTCAGAGTGTAAAATCTGTAAATAAATCTTTGGATTTATTGTTTTTCCATCACAACTATGATCAAGCACTAACCCTCTTTTTTTCCAGCTTTACTGAAGTATAATTGACGAACAAAAATTGTATATATTTAAGGTGTACAATGTGAGGCCTGATGTACATATACATAATGAAATGATTAGCAATATCAAGTAGTAACACATCCAACACTTCATATAATTACCATTGTGTGTGTGTGTTGAGAAAACTTAAGATCTGTTCTCTTAGCAATTTTCAAGTGTACAATACAATATTAGCCATAGTCACCATGCTGTACATTAGATCCCAGAACTCAGTCACCTTATAACTCAAAGTTTGTAGCCTTTAACCAACATCTCCCCATGTTCCACACTCCTCCAGACCTTGGCAACCACCATTTTACTCTCTGCTTCTATTTGTTCAACTTTTTAAGTTCTACACATCTATTTTCAAAATCATTTGTAGGGGCTTCCCGGGTGGCGCAGTGGTTGAGAGTCCGCCTGCCGATGCAGGGGACAAGGGTTTGTGCCCCGGTCCGGGAAGATCCCACGTGCCGCGGAGCGGCTGGGCCCGTGAGCCACGGCCGCTGAGCCTGCGCGTCCGGAGCCTGTGCTCCGCAACGGGAGAGGCCACAACAGTGAGCGCCCGCGTACCGCAAAAAAAAAAAAAAAAAATCCTTTGTAAAATCACAGAGCTGGAAACACTACAGAAAATTGCCAATTCAGACCCCTGTGTTAATGTAGGATGAACATCTTAACCAATCAAGAAGGGATTCACTTCCCTACCTAAAAGCTGTCAAGAGCTTCCCCCCCGCCACCCCCAGTCTCCTTCTTCGGCAGCCTGCTCTAAAATCTAACTCACGGTTTCCAAGTGCCGTGAAATGAATTGTCCACCCTGATCATTTCATGCCACCATGATCTGTAGCAGAAATGTCAAAAGCAGAAGGCAACAGAGCAAAGAGTAAAGATAATGTGTGTAACTGCCAACATTTTATTTATCCCTCCAAACTTAAAAAAAAAAAAAAAAGACTTCAGAATTCTTTTGGTGATTTTTAAATAAATTAAAAGGAAAACCAGAGGTCTATACTGCACGTATGGAATGACACGATGTCTGGGATTTGCAGTGCAAAGGTTAGGTGAAACAAAATCTGCCATGTGTTGATAGTTGATGATCTGGGTGATACGTACATGTACATACACAACTCTCTTTCCTTTTGTACCTGCTGCAAATTTTTCATAATGAACGGTTTTTGAAAATGAGGGAAATGGTGGTTTCACAATTATGTTCCAAAATAAGCCTTGCAAATGCATGGAACCTGGAGTAATAACACAAGTTGACTTTTGAGTCTTCTCAGGGAATACCCCTCCTGACCCCAACATAACATTAATGTGTGAAGAAGTTGGAAAATGGTCTTGTGGATTCCCCTCCTTTCTACCTGAGTACGAGAGCAGAAGGAAGTTTCCCATCAAGCTCTCAAGGCTGGATGTCCCTATTCCCGGGAAGAATCATGCCTCTTACTGCATTAGTATTCACAACACAGTCCTGATGAGTCGAAAATGCCTCTATTTTAATAGAACATTTAAAACTTTCGCCTTGGTAATGAAAAAGTCATTTACTTCTTAGAGACTGTTCAAAAATGGGAAAAAGCAACAATGCTCACCAGGAACACTTATGAGTTAGGACATAAGGTTTAAACATCATTATGGTTTTTGGCAGAATCATTATAATTGCTTTATGGATTACTGGAACGTTTCAAGTGGATTTTATTACCATGATTACTGTTCTAATAACAGCAAGTAAACAACTGTGGCATCAAATAAATTTGGAACAGTGGCACATAAAATATGAAACTGAGGATAGCCAGTTAAATATAGTTTTTCTTAATTAAAATTTACCCAATAGATAAAAATCATGTGCTAAATAAAATAAGGAAAGAAATTCTAAAAAGAATCTTTCTTTCATTTTTATTATATAAATAATACAATATTTATTATAATAATTACTTTGGGAAATAATGAGTTATGATATGCTAGAATCAGCCTCCTCTCTCTATTGAGAGATTAAGCTTTTTTTTTTTAATTGTAGGGTACATAGACATTGGATTGCACCAATGTGGCCATTTCTTTTTTAAAAAAAAAGATTTATGGGTTTTTTTTAAAATACTCATTTATTTATTTATTTATTTATTTACTTATTTTTGTCTGCGTTGGGGCTTAGTTGTGGCGCGCAGGCTGCTCTCTAGTTGTGGTATGCAGGCTCGGTAGTTGTGGCGCATGGGCTCTCTAGTTGTGGCCTGCGGGCTCTACAGCGTGCAGGCTTAGTTGCTCCATAGCATGTGGGATCTTGGTTCCCTGACCAGGGACCAAACCCGCGTCCCCTGCATTGGAAGGTGGATTCTTAACCACTGGACCACCAGGGAAGTGCCATGGTAATTTCTAATTATAAAAAAAAAAAAAAATTAACCATTGGCAAAGAAATCTAAGTGACCATGGACTCTATGTTATGCACTTACCTTTACAAACAGAGACGTGATCTTCTCAGAGGTGTTATAGTAATGAGAGATACTATAGATCATTTTAATTGCATTTATAAGTGCAGGAATAGCATCAATCATGGACATCTGGAAAACATCACAAAAGTTTTCAGGGAAACAGATATCAAACTCAGCAAAATTCCAATAGGCTAATCCTTCCTACTTCATTAGAATAAAATTTAGGTAAAAGATTTTTATTTAAATTTTTAAAATATTATCTATCACTCTACATAAATAGAATATATTTAGGGGTAATTTTATTTTTATTATTTAGTCACACACAGTTAATCAAATTTTGTTTCAATGCAAGAAACACTAACTTTCTGTTATGGACAAGGAAGTTGTGTTAAACAGTTAATTTTGTAATAAATAAAAGCAGGCACATCCTAAAGTTAAAATATAAAAACAAAAGAAGAAAAAAATCAGCCAATAACTCTTCCCACAGTTGTTTGAGTATAGTCCAGGATGTCAACTGCAATATTTAATGGGAAATGGAATATGCAATAAGTGTTTTAAAAATATAACGTTGCATGTCCTGTCCATCTTATCTGGATAGATAAATAGATGCTAGATAGATATACGATATAAATATTATATATATATATATATATATGTATAGAGAGAGACACAGAAGTAGACAAGTATATATATATATATATATATAATATGTATATATATAACTTTCTTAAGAATAAAAAGAAGTTTCTAAGACTTTTCCAACAGACTGTAACAGTCACGAACCAAAACTCCACACTCAATTCAGTTAGTGCGAAAGGGTCATCAGTAGGCCAAGGGGGTAGAAATCTCTAACTCACAGGGTCACTACTGTACAAGGGGTCACAGCATTTCTCAAGTGTGTACAGATATTTGACATTGTCCTTTGCTTCATTAGCTGCATCAGTGATTCGAATATCCATCTCCCGCCAAGTCTAAGCACAGTACAGGAAAGAAATTTTAATGCAATTATTAATAGAGGAAATTCCACTATAACAGCTGCTAAAAGTCATCACAAGTCCCATGGGTCAGACTTTCTGTCTGCCCTATGCATCTCACATAAAACTGAATCCAGAGGGGTCGGGGGCATTGCCACACTGAAGAGCAATTTAAATTTTTTGACAAAATTTTCAAAGGTATCTCCTCCAGGCCTTCTCTTATGACATCTATTCAATAACTAGGACAAAGCATCAAGAGGGCAGCACCTCCAGTTAAACCTACACCCTTTCTCCTCCACAGACTGCTGAATCCATTTTGCACCTCACTCCCATATTGTCTATGGTAAAGAACTGAAGGGAGCCTCCAGCCAACAGCCAGCAAGGAACTGAATCCCACAACAATCACATAAGCAACTTGGAAGCAAATCCCAGTCAGGCCTTCAGATGAGCGAACACCCTGACTGCAACCTCAGGATAGATCTCAAGTCAGATGCTCCCAGCTAAGCTGCACCCAAATCCCTCACCCACAGACTATGAGATAATGTTTGTTGTTTCAGGTGGCTAAGTGTGGGGGTAATTTGTTACACAGGGATATAAAACAAATACACCAGTGCTAAAAAAAAAAAAATAGGTAAGGTAAGGTTTCATTATTACTACTCCTCGTTGGTCTGAATTCATAATATATATATAATCATGTTATGATGTTACATCTTAATGACTCGCAATGCCCTCTAATAATACATATACATACATGTACACCAGCCAACAAATAGCTTTCATTCAAAGGCTATTTCCACAGTATCCAAAATTATAAAAGGACAGTATAATCCAATCTGAAAGTTGTTTTCATAGAGGTAGAATGACATTTTTCTGTTCCTAATTACTCCATGACATATGCATAGAGAATTTTCATTCCCACTTCATAAAGCAAAAAGCAACCTTCAGAAGTTTCGACCTGGAACCAGCAAGCACTGCCAACACAGCCTTCACATCTGGGCTCTTCAACTGATCCAAAAGGTAGTCAAATTTAGACAGTCTTTTTTTCCAGTACTCCAACTCTGCTCGGGGCCCAAGGTCATCCGCTTCCTTCCGTAGCTGATTGTTTTCAGCAAGGACCTGCAAATGCACAGAAGGCCCATGAACCAGTGAGTAGGGCTGGAGATATAAAAGTTATACACAAGCAAAATATAAGGAAAGAAGTAAATTCTGCTATCTGAATCGTGATATATTTTTATTCATCTGCATGCTTCAAATGACAGCCTTTTACTAACCTAACATGTATCCATTTTTTTAATTTCAACAGAAATTTAGTTGACTCATTCTAACTGAAAACTACTTGTTTAAGGAGCTTTCACGAACTTTCGGAGGACGTGACCTCAGAAAGTTTCCTTGGCTATTCACTTAGAACCTCAGAGAACAATAACCTTGGAAAGACCTCATGCCTTCAATTGGTTAATTTCCATTATGCTTCCTTATTGATGTAACATCCAGCTTCACTTGGGACTTTTCTGAAAAAAAATTTTTTTTTTTTTTTTTTGGCGGTACGCGGGCCTCTCACTGTTGGGGCCTCTCCCGTTGCGGAGCACAGGCTCCAGACTCAGCGGCCATGGCTCACGGGCCCAGCCGTTCCACGGCAGGTGGGATCTTCCCGGACCGGGGCACGAACCCATGTCCTCTGCATCGGCAGGAGGACTCTCAACCACTGCGCCACCAGGGAAGCCCTGAAAATATTTTTTTGAAGGTTAAGTCTTGAGCTTTGTTTTGGAGGACACACTGAATTAGAAAGCTTCTTGTACTTCTACAGAGATTCTCTCCAAAGTAGCCTACACCTTTCAGAAAAAAAATTGGCCAAGTGCAGTCATTTAGTTATATAAGTATATAAAGTTATTTACTTTCATCTCCCAGAATTCTTACTATCTCTTAACTAATGACTATAAATTAAAATTGCATTGAAACTTTCACCTTGTTAGGGACTTGTGGTAAAATACTTAGGCAAATGGGAATGGGATGTGACATACCTTCTTCCACTGGCTGGTTCAGTAACATGGCATCTGAACTAGTCAGTATTCAGATAGCTAGTTTCTGATGTTTGGTTTCTGAAAATTACCTGCTCTGTTTGTTTGATCCATACTTTCATACAACCTTCTATTTTTTCCAGAGTCTCAGGGTTATTAGCTAGAGTCAAGTAGTCTAGAGGCTCCTTCAGGGTTTTCAGTTCAAATACGTCACACTTTTGAAGGTTCACCTAATTAAAATGAAAGTTAAATAATCAGATGATGCTATTTTAACACACACGCCCACAAACACACACACTTCTGACTGATCCAGAAGGATCTTAAGGGGATTCTCTCTAGTCTCAACTATCTGCTTCCTGAGAAATGTCCTTGAAAACACAGTGAGACATATTGCATTGAGCACACCAGTAGAGGTGATTGGTTCTGAGGTCAAATTTTGGGTCAAAAAAACAAACAAACAAACAAACAGTGAACTAGAGAGAGAGAGAGACATAATATCACAGAATTTGAGAATTGATAGGGAACTTGGAAATTAAGTAGCCAACTCATGAAACCAAAGAAAGTGGGGGGCCTTCAAAAAAATTGATGGGGGGAGGGGTAATTTCTAATCTATCATATTCTTTTTGGAAACTAACCAGAGGAAAAGACGTTCATGTCCTTATCCAAAAAATTCCTTATGGTTAGCAAGTTCAACGGCAAATACACAGATTCATTTCAGGAGAGAGGGGTGGAGAGGTGTAGGAAAAGAGGTGTGTTGGATTTTGACTTGACAAAGAAACCTAGGGTATTTTTAAACATACATAACTCAAAAACACCTCAATATTTGATAAGGACATTTTCCTTCTGGTAAGAGTGCAAGAGTGCACCTGGCCCTGTGAGTCTCTAAATTCAGGTTTCAGCCCCCCACTCCTCACTCCTGACAGACACTGCACCCTCCTGCCACATCTCCTGGACCTCTCCTTGGTTTTACAGGGGAGGCTTCCAGGCTTCATGAAGTGGCACTGCCTCTCTCCTGTGTGAGGTTCCATCCCACATCATTTTTTTTTTTTTTTTTTTTTTTTTTTTGTGATACGCGTGCCTCTCACCATTGTGGCCTCTCCCGTTGCGGAGCACAGGCTCCGGACTCACAGGCTCAGCGGCCATGGCTCACGGGCCCAGCCGCTCCGCGGCATGTGGCATCTTCCCAGACCGGGGCACGAACCCGTGTCCCCTGCATCGGCAGGCAGACTCTCAACCATTGCGCCACCAGGGAAGCCCCATCCCACATTTTTTAAAACCTCTACCACAGTATGAAGTGGAACCATATGAAAACACTACTCTTTTCAACAGAACAACTATTTAATTTGGTTCAACTTGCATTTAGGATGGCCTGCATCATAGTTAATTGCAAATAGAACTCAGATGTTAGCTGGAATCATCCTGCCCCTGTCTGGATAACATTTACTCAACTCCCCCCATCCCACATCCTTTAGAAGGCCTATAGCATCCCTCCCTGCCAATATCCCAATAGGTCCCAAAAGGTCTCAGTATTCCCTGGAGACCAGTGAGCGTTACATTGCCATTGGTCTCATGGGATCCATTTCTCTATCTCCCACTCATGCCTGCCCTGGGCTGTCATCTATCACGGTTTTGTATCCACCACCGTCTACCCCAGGTAATCACTAACACAGGTTTACTGTAGGTGGCACAAATTTTATTGAAGCTAAATCCCGCAAATGCCAAACTGATTCTTAAAGGCCCTTTTGGTCACTGGCTGGACCACAGGACCCAACCCACTCTCTCTAGATACGTCAATTCATCTCTCCTTCTCCCTCCTCTTCAAGACTTCCTCCCATCCCTACCCACCATCACCCCCCATCTTCCCCCAGCACACACCTATCACTAACCACCCACACACACACACACACCCCACACACCCCCCCACACACACACACACACACACCCCACACACACACCACACTCTGGCTCCAAATTCCTTTCCTTCTAGGCTGCAGAGCAATAGCGGAAGCACTTCATACTCTTGTCTTTGCAGTCCAACATCTGACATGACAGAGTAAAACCCTCCACTGCGGCCAACATTTCTTTGGAACCCCTAATGCACTCATCACTCCAAATTATAGGAATTTAAATCTAGTCATCACCACATCTTCAGGGGGCGACAAAAACACCCACAAAATATTTTCAAGATTTGCAAGTAGTGGAATCAAGACCCTCTAAGAGAAGTATTACACACTTACATATTGATTTGTTCACCACAGATAATTTTTGAAGGAATAACACGTCTGTTCCTACCTTCTCCTTCAAACTCTCCTGTGCACTGACCAGGACGCTCACGAAGCCTTCCAGGGAGCCCAGGAACTCCTGCTGAAGGCTGGAGGCTTCCGGAAGGCCCTCAAGCTCACCCCAGCCATGGCTTGTGGCCCTGAGAGCAGGAATGAAGATGTCAGACAGCAGACGTCTCACACTGTTGAGCAAACCCCCGTCTGCAGTGTCAAGCATGTTGAAGCTCACCTCCTGCAAAACAATCGGGAAAACTGGTAAAAATTATCTTCAACTGCAACCTAGCTACTGAGTCATTTCTGATGGTGTTCATTAACCAAATGAAGACCAACCAAATGAGAAAAGCAAAGGCTGTTTATTCAGGGCAAGAATTGATTCCTTGCAATAGCAAGGGAGTCGGCCACCATCACTTGCATTTCAGCAGAGGCTCAAAAGCAGGCAGAGGAGTGGGAAAGCTTCCTAGTGGAGAAAAGGGAGGCTCAGGTGGTCCCTGAGGGGATGTTGTTGGCCTGGGGCAGCCGAAGCTGGGCTCACTAGAAGCAGGGCATCCTATGTGATTGGTTAGGGGTGCACATTTGGCCTTCTCTGGTTGGCCCCAAGGAAGTATGTTGAAAGTACAGACAAAAATTGAGGCTGGCAGTCGTGAATCAAGTCCTGGCCATTTTGACCAATTGTTAGAGGAGTTATTAATCAATTTCCTAGCTGGCTTCCTACCAGGCTGACACAGAAGTCTGGCTACCTGTGTTGTTTATTGCAGGTAAGGGACGTTGATTTCCTGGGCAGATTGCTGCAGGTTGTTGGTCAAAGTCTTTTGGTAGATGGTCTGTTTGTATATTGTCTCTCGATCCAGTAAATTATTATTTTGACACCTAGTTAAGACATAAGCTTTATACTCTTCTAAATTGCAATCATCAAAATAAAAGCATGGGGACTTACCTGGTGGCACAGTGGTTAAGAATCCGCCTGCCAATGCAGGGGACATGGGTTCGATCCCTGGTCCAGGAAGATCTCACATGCCTCAGAGCAACTAAGCCCGTGCACCACAACTATTGAGCCCACGAGCCACAACTACTGAAGCCCATGTGCCTAGAGCCCGCGCACCGCAACCAAGAGTAGCCCCCGCTCACTGCAACTGGAGAAAGCCCACGCCCAGCAACGAAGACCCAACGCACCAAAATAAATAAATAAATAAATAATTTTTTTCTTAAGATTTTAAAATAAACAAAAATAAAAGCATGAAATAAGTAGAATAACAGATGTTTACCAGTTTATTTGCTCCAAGCAGATAATGCACCCATTGAAGGCAGGGGAGACTTGTACAGATGAATTTTATTTTGCAAAAAAAAAAATAAAGTTATACAGAAGACCCTTGAGTAATGCTGGGGTTACTGGCTCCCACCCTACGAGCAGCTGGAAAATCTGGGTGTAACGTATAGCCGGCCCTCCATATCCGCAGTTTCTTATCCCTGGTTTCACATTCTCAGATTCAACCGTGGACCATATAGTACTGTAGTATTTACTACTGAGGAAAATCCATGTATAAATGGACCCACACAATTCAAACCTGTGTTGTTCAAGGGTGTATCCGCTGTAATAAATCTTATTTTAAATGTAAGAAATATGGGTGGGATAGGGAGGGTGGGAGGGAGGGAGACGCAAGAGGGAGGAGAAATGGGAACATATGCATATGTATAACTGATTCACTATGTTATAAAGCAGAAACCTAACACACCACTGTAAAGCAATTATACTCCAATAAAGATGAAAAAATAAGTAAACAAATAAAACTAAATGTAAGAAATGTGCCATTAAGTAAATGATGTAGAGGAATTGTTTTTAAAAGGAAAGACCTCACTGTTTTACACACACTCACAGATACAATGTTATATCAATTTTTGTTATAAATTGAATATTAAGTCCTCTTACTCAACAGACTTTAAGGAACTGTCCTCTTAATTGCGTGCTTTTAGTGCTTTTAAAATACATCTTTGAAAGTAGTTTTAAATACTTAATGAATACGATGTTTGTTTCCATGGGAAGGGATATTTTGGTAGAATTTACGTGATCTTTGGTAATCTGGGATAAAGGATTGCTGTTGCCTCTTACCTGATGAATGTTCTCAGGGGTGACGGGCGTGGAAGGGTTGGTCCTGATGAAGAACACACAAACCCCAGTAAGAGCAACATCTTTTCCCTCCGTCACGAACACCTTAGGTTTTTTAATCTTTCCAGAAATACGATTTATTCCTCCTGGAGAGCCAAGTTGCCCTACAAATGCAAAAGAATTTTAGTTTTACAAATACTATTTCCATGTGGTCGCCTCTTAGAATGAAGTTTCCTTGTTAAAATATTGATATGTTGACTCAGCCATGTGCCCTAGAAGCTCCACCTCTTGGACAACCTCTAGCCTGAGGCCTAAAGGGATCCTAAAAGAATCTTCTTTATCATGGTGATCATTTTACGATGGACAAAAATATCGAATCCCTGCACTGTACACCTGAAACTAATCGAATATTGTAAGTCAATTATACGTCAATAAAATAAATAAATAATAAAAAGTAAATAAAAGGATCTGCTCGATTGCAGACCACAGTTCATTTCAAAACTGTTGCTCCAGGCAAAAACAGGAATGGAAGAAACCGGAGTAAGAGAGTTTGGTCCAGAGCAGCTTCTTGCTGGAGCTACAAAAGTCATCATTCATGGGAGAAAGGGTGAGGAAGGAGACAGCATCTATTGGTATGTGTCCTGTGTCAGGTCCTCTGCTTGGTACCGTGTCTACATTAAAACTCCCTACCACCCTGAGAGCAGCTGTGACCCGCGCCAAGTCACACACCAACAGAGCCGACGTCAAAAACCTGTTCTGACTACAGAACTCCAGAACCTCCACCTCCTGCTGTCCTGGTCCAGCTGGCCCTTCAGTATCGCTAGAGTCAGGAGGCTGCTGTAGCGGTAGGACAGCATAGGGATGGGTGACATGGGCTCTGCAGTCAGTCTCCCGGGGTTTCCATCTCGGGTATGAGCTTCCGAGCCATGTGACCTGGAGCAAGTTACTTAATCTTTCTGTGTCTCAGTCTTCTCATCTGAGCAAGGCCCAGAGAATGCCAGGCCAGTCAGCTCACGACAGGTGCCAGTCAAGTAAAAACTTTGCCACGACCTCGTAGCTCTAATCTCTGCCCTGCTTCAAGCCTGACTCGGTCAGAAACTATGGTTAACCTGATTGCGCAAGGGGTGGAAGGAGAAGCTGAGGGAGAAAAGGAGACCCATATGCTCCTCCACCACTGCAAACATTGACCTTCAGAGGCCCCTGCTGCAAGGGTGTTGGGGGATGGAAGGAAGAGGGAGGGCCAAGAGTAGAGAAGATTTCACTTTAGATCGACTAGTTTTGATCAATTGGATATTTTCAGTTTCTGAATTGAGACTGTGTTTGTACTTGGAAACAACCATGGGCACTTTTCTTATCGAAGAATATCCAGAAAAGTTTGTGGGGTTGTCTGGATTTCAATTCAAGGTCAGAAAAAAAGCTACTCCTACCGAAAAGGTTCAAAGGGAGAGTGGGAAACAAAAATAAGCTTGCATTTATGTTTACATCCATGAATCTTTCTTACTCAATGTAAGATTGACACACAAAGGCCAGCTTCTCCCAGTGCATACTTCACGGGCAAACTTATTCACCTGAGCTTATGTTTTGCAATCTGGGATATAATTTAAATTTTTGGCTTCTGATTTTTTCATTCAAAATGTAATGCCCTTTCTGACCACAAAACATAAAACAGATAATTTTGGGAAAATGCCAGGCACTTATGCATGTATAATTTCCTCAGTTTTTAAACAAAAACCATGGTCATACTGTACGCCAAGAGCAGTAACTATTTTCCTCTTCTTCCAAAAGGTCATAAAGGGATTGACCCTACATATGATTTTAATATAATCATAATATATTTATGTCCCTAGTTTGGCTTTAAAATTGCATTAATTCACATAAAAGTAGAATGGGATATGCCAGTTGAATCCACATAAAGATTTGCAAGTTTTTCTTAAGTGAAAATGGCTAAACTAGTCATTCAGTATTATTCCTTTGAATCACAGTCAGTAGAAAATGAACATGATATGATATTTAACTAAAAAACTACTGTTACTGGCAATAATTCCTGTGTTAAAAAGAAATAGAAAAGAAGCAGATGCCCAAAAGAAGTTCTAGAACATAGCTGCACAGAATGAGCTAACATGTAAGGAAGGGAAGCCTCAAAATGTAAATTATTTTATTATTCTCCAGTTGCCAGCACAGCCTGAAAAGGAAAACAAAATATCCCAAATAAAGTTAGAACAACCAGGCTACATACCCACCACCATTTGCCCTTTGCTTGGGGTGAACACAGAACCTGTTCCATTGGGCTTCACCTACCACACCTCACCACTCCCCACCTGTCCCACCCCACAAGGTAAAAGAGGTCAGTGCTCCCAGTGGCCTCCTGCTTCATGCCACACTTGGATCAATCTAACAACACATTTCTGGGTTATGTCATATCAAATTTAAATACCTGTTTCCACTACCTCCACATCCTGATAGTAAAACATGAGGTGACGAAGACCTCCACCAGCAAAAAGCTGATTGATTCTTTCAATCTGGGAAAAAGGAAAGGCAAAGTAATGACTGAATCAGAAACCACGTTTAAATCAGCAGTTACTATCATCTTTCTTACCTGCATAGGACTTCAGCAAACCATATAGAAAGGATCATATCTTTTTAACATAAAACCATGAAAGACTAAATATCTTACCATAGTAAAGACTAAATTCACAGAAGTGCTTTGATTAATCATAAAAATATTTGCGGCATGCACACATTTGAAAAAGACTGTCTCTCCATATTGGCTGATTTCCTAAAGTGCTGAGCTGTTAAAGGCAGATATAAATATAGATGAGTGTTGGGCTTCCCTGGTGGTGCAGTGGTTGAGAGTCCGCCTGCCAAGACAGGGGACGCGGGTTCGTGTCCCGGTCCGGGAGGATCCCACATGCCACGGAGCGTCTGGGCCCGTGAGCCATGGCCGCTGAGCCTGCGCGTCCGGAGCCTGTGCTCCGCAACGGGAGAGGACACAACCGTGAGAGGCCTATGTACCACAAAAAAAATATATAGATAGATAGATGAGTGTTTAATTTTTCACCCCTTTGCAGATCAGAAAGAGAAAACAAACCTTTCAAAACCCTGTCTAACACACTACAGATAAGTAATATCCAATTCCAATAACTGCAGAAAACCGCCATGATGAGAACACATATGATTACGGAATACTCCATCCTATAGCAACTTAGTCCCACCCATGAGGTTCGCTGTACATCTAGAGGTCTGCCAGCTGGCCTGCTACCAATGGGAGCACTCCTTTAAAACAGTCAGTAGCACAGTTTTGAATTCAAATGGGAAGAGAAATGATAAAACCTACATACCCATGGGGATGGCTACTGTCAATAGACAAAAAAATAACAAATGTTGGTGAAGATGTGGCGAGATTGAAACCCTGTGCACTGTCAGTGGGAATGTGAAATGGTACAGCTGCTGTGGAAAATGGTGTGGCATTTCCCCGAAAATTAAAAATAGAATTATTATATGATCCAGCAATTCTACTTCTAGGTATATACCCAAAAGAATTGAAACAGGGTCTTGAAGAGATATCTGCACACCCACGTTGACAGCAGCATTATTCACAGTAGCCAAAAGGTGGAAGCAGCCCAACTGTTCATTGACAGATGAATAAATAAATAAAATGTGGTATGTACATAGGATGGAATAGTATTCTGCCTCAAAAGGAGAGAAATTCTGACACATGCTATCACACGGATGAACCTTGAGGACATCTTGCTAAGTGAAGTAAAGCAGCCACAAAAAGACAAGTAGTGTGTGATTCCACTTATATGATGCATTTAAAGTAGTCAAATTCACAGAGACAGAAAGTAGAATGGTGGTTGCTAGAGGGTGGGAGAGGGGAGGGTGGGGAGTTGTTTAAAAGAACATAGTTTCAGTTTTGCAAGTTGCAAAGAGTTTTGTAGACTGGTTGCACAAGATGAATGTACTTAACGCTACTGAACTGTACACTTAAAAGAAATGATTAAGATGATAAACCTTATGTGTATTTTACCACAGTTTAAAATAAAAATTTTTAACAGAAAAAATATAGCCTGAAAATTTAAGTGTGGAAAAAAAAGCTCCCTTCAATTTCTACCATGTTGTAGATAAAACCATCATTCGTAAGAAAAAGCAAGTTGCCCTGCTTTCTTTGCTTACATTTCCCTGACTGAGGATACCATGGGGATGAGGAGGATACACTCACTGAGATTAAATTTCAAGCCAAGAATGTGATGGGGGAGCTACTTCCATCAAGGCCCATCTTAAAACTCCCTCCCCGCACTCTCCTCACCCTCTGGCTCAGTAAGCCTGGTACAGGATGTTGTCTTTAAGCCTCCGGGGTCCTGACATTTCTGGGTCCTGAATACGGCATAGAGTGTGACTTGGGATTCCTACAGTTCTGAGCTTTTATTCAGTTATTCTATCTGCATTATCCCAAATCCAGTTGTCTCTCCAAGCCTGAATCAGCCGTGTGAACTTGTCTCCTTCTATGCCTCCTTTGGGGGGAATAATTTTATCTACTTCCTGGTATTACGAAGATTAAATGGGATAATAGATAAAAATCAGAACAGAGACTGACATATGGTAAATATTCAATAAATGTCAGCTATGAAAAGGAGGAGAAAAAGCAAAAGGACATTTCCTCAACACCTAATTGATTCATTCTGTAGTTTAACTATTTTAGTGTTACCCACCCCGAACTGGTCCACTGACCCCAATTAACCCTACCCAAGTGGCACTGCAGGAAGGGACAAAGCCAGTAGAGGGCTAGAGCCGGCTCCTACAGGCTTGGGACAGCCAACTGACCACAACTCTTCCCAACTCAGTGTTTAGTAACATCATGTTGGTAGTTTGGAATTGGCCATGGTGGGAATATTTACACCACAGAATCAGGAAATGCTCAAACTAGTGCCTTCCTCCTTCCCCTTGCCCAAAGGTGGTTTTCAAACATTTACAAGCCTATCACTAAAAATTATTATCAACAATGTGACATCCCTGTCAACAAAAAGGGCTTCCTTCCTTTCTTCTCTTTATTTCTTTTTTAATGCCTAAAAAGTTTTAAAACACAAACAAACAAAAAAACTTCAGGAAACATCACAGCTCCTGGTATGCCTTCCTCCCTGCCCAGGAAACTGTATCTTCCCGTATTTTGGTCCTCCCCACCAACTAAATCATGCCCCAGGCTTTGGAGGGATATCAGGGCAGAAGATGGAAGTCAGGTCAGGAACAAAAGAAACCAGATTCAGCTGCCAAATCAAAGTCAAAGCCAGAAAAGTATGGCACAGTTCGATCTCCCAGGCTAGAACAGGATAAACTCAAAAAAAAAGAAAAAAACAACAAAACAAGATAAATCAGCAGCTGAGATGAGGTTCTGTTCTCTAACCTCAGGTTCCAAAACGGTGCCTGAGCCCAGCTTCACTGGATGTAGAGAGACACAGACATCACTGTCAGAATCACGGAACTCAAATGTCAATTCTAAATACCCCATTCAACATGGAGAGCTGAAGAGCCCCAGCTCATTCTGCCACCACTCATACCAGGCCAGAATAGGGTCCTGAGCATGTTGAAACGGACACCCTTCCCTAAGGCCCAGCACAGACCCTGCCATATAGGGCGTCAGCTGTGCCCTCCATAATCAAGTCAGTGAGAACTCAAATGCATCGCACCTGATTCCCCTCAAGAATGTCATCCTCCACTTCAGTTTTGTTGAGGTCCACACAGGAAGCTACAATCGCAAATAAGTAGTCATGTCTCCCATCCAGACGAGCCCGCTTGGCTTCCTTCTCTTCCTTCAATCTTTGCTACAAGAAGGGAAGAAAAATGTTATGTGGCAACTGCTGTTCTCAAATGGATTCATTTTGTAATCATTTCAAACTACTGTTGCTTTTTCAAGTCTTGGGTATTCAGATAACAGACAGCTTAACGGTACCAATTTTTATGTACTATCTTCTGTTTTTAGAAATAATGTTATTTCTATTATGAAAATAAGATGTGCTCATTGTTTTGAAATTACATAACACAGAGAAGCCAAAAGTAGAAATAAAAATCATCTGCCAACCAGACAGTATTACCGTTAACATTTTGTTCCAAATCTTCACAGACTTAATTTTACGCATATATAAGCATTCAACAGACACACACCAAAATCAAAAAGATCTCCACTTTTGTAAACATTTCCTAGGCTGCTAAAGTAATACTTATTCTTGTACACTATCTCCTATGTTTCTTGTTTGTCTACAGGTTCATATCTGGTTTTGAAATTAATTTCTGAATACCATTGCTTACTTTTTACCTGTTGACTGTTAATCACAATAACAAAGCAAGTTCACTGTAACCAACATTGGCAGCTTGAAGCATATCTTTCCATATGTGCTCTGTTCATACAAACATATGCAAACATATATACACATTTCTATTTATATACAGTATAAAATTTTTTCATGCATTTTTCCCTTAATAATACATCACAGACTTCTTTTTAGTTTAGTACAGACCATTCCAACTCCTGTAATGGCTGCAAAATATTCAACAATATGGATGTACCATAATCAACCATTTTACCATTGATGGATATTCAACTTCTAGTTCATTTTTTGAATTAAGTGCATTATCTTTAATGCTAACCAGTAGCTCCTGCTAGGTAGCCCCTCTGGATCCTTTCCTGCATTCAACAGTTATTAAACCTCAAATATGTACAAGCACTCTAGAGGTAAACACTAACCAGTGACCTCAAAAAAACTCATAGCCTGGTTGGCAGAATGTAAGCAGAAAATGTAAATATGAGAGGATGGCATTATGGTTGCTACAGGGGCATCAGATTTATGCAGGGGCATTAATGGGTCTTCAGAGAAGGAGCTGAAGGGAGGATTCCCCCTCTAGCCCAGAGCTGAAGAGGGATGGAGGTACAGGAAAAGTTTCAGGAAGAGGTGGCTTGAGCTCGAGTTGAAGGACAGTTGGCCACACTCCCTGGGATAGAGGCACATTTCTGCACGTGCAGAGGCCAAAAGACAAAAGAAAGCTTAGCAAGTCTGGAAACCACAAGGCACCCAGGATGGCTGAACTGCAAATGACTAGAAAGGCATAATAGGAGGGACTTCCCTAGTGGTCCAGTGGTTAAGACTCTATGCTTCCACTGCAGGGGGCACAGGTTCAATCCCTGGTTGGGGAACTAAGATCCCACATGCCGTGCAGCGAGGCCAAAAACAAAAAAAGAAAAAAGCATAATAGGAAATGAGAAAAAAAGTCAGACCATAAAATATCTTATGGGCCATGTTAGAAAGTATAAATATTATTTGAAGTCCATGGAGAGTCACTGATGAGCTTCAGATCAGGAAAGATGTTTAGCTGTCTGTGCTGCCTCAAAACGTCAGTCATTCTGAAAGCAGTATAAAAAGTGGATTGGAGGGACCTCCCTGGTGGCACAGTGGATAAGAATCTGCCTGCCAATGCAGGGGACACGGGTTCGAGCGGTGGTCCAGGAAGATCCCACATGCCATGGAGCAACTAAGCCCGTGCGCCACAACTACTGAGCCTGCACTCTAGAGCCCGCGAGCCACAACTATTGAACTCATGCGCCGCAACTACTGAAGCCCACACGCCTAGAGCCCGTGCTCTGCAACAAGAGAAGCCACAGCAAGGAGAAGCCCACGCACTGCAACGAAGAGTGACCCCTGCTCGCCGCAACTAGAGAAAGCCCACGTGCAGCAACGAAGACCCAACGCAGCCAAAAATAAAATTAAATCTCACAAAAAAAAAAAAGTGGATTGGAGTGATGCAAGCCTGAAGACAGGAAGGCCAGGCAGGTGGATTGTGGCTGCATTTCCCAGAGCCTGGGACAGACAGACCACTGGGAATGTGGATCTGGAGCCCAAGGGGAAATTGCATTGCAGAGACAGATACAGATACTGGTTCTCAATACAGCACAATAGACATTATGGGCCAGATCTTTCCTGTAATTGTGTTTACAAGATGACTGCAGCACCCTCACAGCTCTTCTGCAATGTGGTTATACCACTAACCTATCAAGAAATGGACTCTATATCCCCTCCTCTTGAATCTGGCTGGCCCTATGACCAGTTTTCACCAAAAGGATGTGGGAAGAAGTGAGACTGTACAACTTCCTAGGCTAGTCCTTAAGAGACCTTCGGCTTCTGCCTTTGCACTTGGGAATGCTCCCTCAGAACCCAGCCACCAAGCTATGAGAAGTCCAAACCCATGGAGAGACCACACGGAGAAAAACCAAGGCATTCTGGCTGACAGCCCAGAAGATCTCCTAGCTGATACCCCAGCATCAACTTTCAAACTGTCTTGGACATTCCAACCTAGTCAAGCCAACAGATGACTGCAACCCAGACAAGGCCACATGAAACAGAAGAAGCATCCAGCTGAGCCCAGCCACCCACAGAATCAAGAGAGATAACAGATAGTTGTTAAGAGATAATAGATAACTGATAACAGATAGTTAAGCCATTAGCTCTCTTACAGTTTGTTATGCAGCAGTAGGTAACAGGGTAATCCTTGTTAGAATAATTCCATTGGTTGGACAGAAAGCAAATGGATTCAGACTTGAGAAAAGAATGACTGGTAAAAGAGAAATCATTCATGGAATGAATATCTCCACTTTTTTTTGGCCACGCCACATGGCATGTGGGATCTTCGTTACTGGACTAGGGATCGAACCTGCACCGCCTGCATTGGAAGCACGGAGTCGTAACCACTGGACCGCCAGGGAAGTCCTATACATGAAACCTATATACTGTTATAAACCAATGTTACCTCAATAAAAATAAATTTTAAAAAATAATAAAGGTACTGAAGAAAACTATTCCTTCCAGAAACTTGACTATAAAGGAAAGAAATGTGGTTACTAGTAGAAAGAGGGGAAGTTAGAGTCAAAGGAGAATTTTTTAAGATACAAAAGACTTAAGAAAAAGTAAAGAGGAAAAAGTTGGGGATTTCCAAGTGATTGAAAGGCAATCTCTAGACATGTGCGATTTACGTTCTTTTTTCCAAAACTGAAGGGAGACAAATTAGTTGGGCTTGCGGGTGGGGATGCAGGGCAAGGTTAAGGTTTAAAAAAAAATAAACAATCTACCTACTTTTTTGCCATTTCCCTAAAAAAAGGACACACGGGTCTTGACACAAAGTATGCATTCCATAAACATCCAAAAGAAGTAAATTTAAATCTCTTTTCAACCGTGGCTAAAACCAGGAAAATCTCCTGTTCTTTGTTTTCCACACTCTCGGCAGGGAGGAATAAAGGCTTTTCTCAGAGTGATCTTTCTGGGTTTGTACTAAATGCCTTCAGCAGCTTGAAGACATGGTGGGCAACCAGGGGAGCCAGGAATCCAGCAACAAACCAACAAGATGGCAAATGCTGGGCAGCCAAAAAGACATTAAAAACCTATAGAACCAGGGACTTCCTTGGTGGTCCAGTTGTTAAGACTCTGTGCTCCCAGTGCAGGGGCTCCGGATTCGATCCCTGGTCAGGGAATTAGACTCCGCGTGCGGCAACTAAGACCCGGCACAGCCACATAGATAAATATTAAAAAAAAAAAAAAAAAAAAAACTAGAGAACTAGAAAAGTCAGGATGTAAACCAACTGAAGGTTTCCAAAGAATACAGAAACTTCTATAAAGTTCTGCCATGGCAACACATTATTCTATGACCTGATTTTACAGGACTCCAAAGGAAAAAACTATACATTCTAGTGGAGGAAAGGAGAGATTGGCCTCTAAAACAGAACACTAATTATTCTATTTTTACCTAAATATCACAGATGAAAAAAACTTCCAAAGCAATTTTACATGTAAAAGCAAATTATCAATGTGGTTTTAAAGAAAATGTTTTCAAAGCTATATTTAAAAGCACGTTAAGCATTGAATATGTTCTTACATAAACTATTCTATCTCCTGATAAGTAATGTGAAGTCAACCCCAGTGCCATGTAGATGAAAGAGCACAATGTTTATCAATGTCAACTTTCATTGCCTTATACCAAGGTATGCTGGTACAATGAGGGACTTTTATTTTACTACCACAAAAAGTCAATAATGTCAAATAAATATTTGATGATGGGATCAGTGCATTGTCACTCCCTAAACTTAAACTTGCAGCTTTCTGGCTGCCAGGGAACTGCAACAACAAGCAGTCAGATGACTAGCTGGAGGTGGCTTGTCCTGTCGTTTTTGAAACATCTAGGACACTTGGAGAGGGAGGGCAGAGTGGGGTGACAAAGGTGAGAGGCGAACCATGGAATTTTTTTTTTTTTTTTAAGGATTACGTTAAAATTGTTTTGCATTGCATGCACAAGCACCAACTGATGGGAGTGGGGAGGGTGGCCAGAAACCTATTCAGTGTCCAAGGAAATCTAGAACAGTATTTAACACATTTCTGCAACTTGGTAACAAGGAATCTTACTACCACCTTGGGATGAAAGAGGGACTAATGTGCTACCTCCCAAGAAACAAGTGATGCCTTCAAGATGGGGCAACTTCATGTACACAAATGAGCCCTGGTGCCAGAGTGGGGTCCAGACCCAGGGCTGCCACTAATTGTAAGACTTTGCGTCTGTCATTTAACCATTCCAGGCTTCAGGTTCTGCAACTCCAAAATCAAAGTGTTAGACTATGCGAGAGCTAAGCTGTTTCTTCTCTCGCATTTGGGCTGCTTCTCATTGGTTCAAAAGTTAATACAGACAAGAGACTTGAGGGGTTTCTTTGGTTTTATGTTTGTTTGTTTTCGTTCTTGGGATCTTTTGATTGGATCGGGAGGTGTCTGGGGTGAAACTTGAGATTTTAAAATGTGAATCCCAACAAAGACCCAATGCTGTGTGCTTTCATAACAAAGCTCTGTGACTTTTTCTCATGACAAACCCATCCTTCCAATTTTTTTTAATATACTAACCTTTGCCTTTAACTCTGTAGAACCAAAGCCCAGGTCTACATGTTCATGTATGTAAACTGTGCATGAACCACACACATTTCATTTTGGCTCCAGGTTATAATCCCCAACTCCAACAGAGACCTTACCCTTGTCTGTAAAATGGGGATAAAAGTCCAAACTTGAAGGTATCTGCAAAGATTAAACTGGGTGTGGTTTGGGGACAATACTAAGGCAATCAGCACATGAATTAAAACGGCATGACCGAGACTTTAACCCTGGACATCAAAATTCAGGTGACAAAACTTAATCATGATTTTTTAGTTGTACAAATGCTTAAACTCCCTCCACCATTAGAAAGCTCAGTCCTGTTGGCGGCATTGTTTCAGATCCAGGCCCACCCCACTCATGTCTCTGGCAATGAGAAATGGATGGAGGATGGAGCTGTCGGGTCTAAGAAACCCTCTGTTGGCTGGGCAAGGACACCCTTGTCCCCAGCCCTCCTGAAAATGTCAGGGTACATTTTGCTCTCTTTGCCCCGGTTGCATTGCTAGCTATGGATCAGCAAGTCATCATTTGCTTACTGTGCTTAGGTTTAATTGTCACAAAAGCCCTATGAATCAGACATTATTATTTCCACACAAGGAAATCAAGACTATGGACCACTAACAACTTTCCCAAGAGCACACTGCTAAGTAAGTGGCGGGGCTGGGCTTCAAGCCCTGGCATGTCTGCAGGGCCAGGCCAAGACATGGGGTGTCCCAGGCAACTAAGAATTTTGCATCCATTCAAACTGATAGTACACAAACATTCTCTAAATTTCCACTCAAGGGTTATCTAGAGCACTCTTGGGAGGAGACCCCATATACACTGCATGGGTTATAGAAGGATTTGTGGGTGGAGACTGGCATTAACTGACACCATTTTCTGAATTACACTGGAAATATTTTAGTGCCAGGATGGACTGGTGCCCAGCCAGCTTCCAGCTGGCGTGCTCTGTGTCCAGCTCCCCTACCACACTACTGTGTCTCGGCAAATGGTAACTCCCTACCCCATCCTCGCCTCCTGAAGTGCCTAGGACTCAAGCTCCCTGCCTGGGTGGGCAGCCAGTAGGCTGGGCTCCCTGCTTCCCCCAACCCATTACTGGACAATTTCACTTTTATCTATATCATACTGTTCACACCACGTCTTCATATGATGCTTTTGCACAGCAAAGAGTGTGAGGCAAGGGGTAGGTTCTACAGCCAAAAAATATACATATATTTCTTTGTTGAAAAACAAAACAGTTTTTCTAGGCAATATGATTAGCCTAGTTGCAGATCTGAATCTGAGAAAGAGATCTGTTTTAATGTGAGTCTGTTGCATATTTTTGAGTGAATTTATTTCCATTTTTTTATTTGGGTGTTTTGTTCCCTTACGTGTATGTGTGCTTATAGCAATGTAACAAACAGCAGGGGAGAGTATAACATAGATTTAAATCCCCACTGGAGATCACTGCAAATAATGTGGAGTCTACAAATTACAGTTGAAACTCCTTATCTTAAATCACCAAAGTAAATACCTCTGAGACAGATTTCACTTTGGCTCTCAGTATCAATCTCAAGGCCAGAGATAATTAATCACCTGATGAAACAGTGCCGAAGAGGCCAAGGACATGGGTTTGATCATCTTAGGCCAGTTAGTTTCACTTTATTCCATTTTCCCCAGCTGTGGATGAATCAGGGCAAATCCATGAGCAGAGGGAAAGTTACTCCAAGTGTAGGCCTAGCTAAAATGCCTGGTTGTCGGTAAAAGATGTCTTTCTTTTTCTTTTTTTAAGAGAGATATCCAAATGGCCCAGGCTAGTTTAACTCACTTGTCTGCTCTATATATAACCTGATCCTTCTTGTCTCCTGAGGGGTAAAATAAAATAAATATCACCTGAATCTCATCATTCCTACAAGAGTATCAGCTCCACAGGGAGGGGTATTTTCTATTTTGATTTTTGCAGTATCTCCAGAGCCCAGAACTGTGCCTGGCACTTAGTAAAACCTCAATTGATATCTAATCCAGGGACGATTAACCAAGTTTATCATTTACAAGTCACTCTCAAGTAATTAAGGCCTGGTGCAAATTATTCTAGCTCTGTGTGAGTCCATGATTGCAGGTGCAGAATTCAGTCAGTAAGCTCCTGGGTCTTCCATGCTGTTATGACTTCAGCACAAACCACTGCACGAAATTCCACCATTAGTATGGATTATGGCTCTCCCTCAATTCACAGCAAATATAACTAACCTCACTTAGCCTCCATCCCATTTAAATGTGCTGAATTTCAGAAACTGAGGGAAGTAGTTCTCCTACTCATTTCTACAAATGAAAGAGCCCTCTCCACAAAGTTAGCCTCCCTTTTTGGCTTCCAGCATTTTCACTTTAACCCACAGGGCCCCGTTTCCTCTCTGGGAGAGGCTCCTCTGTGATGCTTCCTGGACCATCCAAACCTGCTCGTTAACTGGCTGGAAGAACCACAGTTTAGCAACTCTCAACTCCTAACTGTATTTTTCGCCTCTTAACTTGCCCTGTGTTTCATTTCTCCAGGTGAAGGGCCACGGCTGCAGAGGAAGCACCACACCTCCTTCCCACACGAAGAGCACTTGAGCGAAGTGGTGCCTGGAAGGGAAGACACTCCACGCTGGCTAAGCCACTCACAGCAGGTGCTACAGTGAAGCCCTCTTTTATTTAACAAGAACACACTCCCCTTCGCTGGCACTCGCAGAGAGCTAGCACTTAAACGGAGAGGGTTCCATCAATTTTCTTTTGTGCCGAGAGTAAGCTCTGGAACCTTGTCTATTTTTGCTGGAGTTTTCAGGGCCCCTAAATCTCCCCATTCACCAACTCCCTTATCGGTCATTCTTTCCAAACAAATAAAAGATCCCTCTTTACCTTTCACTATATGTGGATTTTTCACCCAAGCAGACCCAAAACCTGCTAAAGGGGTATCCCATTCACCACAACCTTCTCTCCCCCCAGTATTACATTATCCAAACTCTAACTTAGAGCCCATTTTCTACACCCCAAATTTCTGGACCTGATCCAGACTTAGTGGGCCTTCACGTGGCCATATATTCTGTCTTCCCCCAATCCTACACTGGTTTTACTCTAAAACCAGGAGTAAATTCTTGTAGAATTCCAAGAGTCCACTCTGGCAGCAGAGGCCACATAATTCAAGTGGTTTTTGCTCATTTGCTAAAAAGTACGTATATAATGCCATCATTCACGTTATATATGGCACAGGGGTGAAATTCCAAAACCTCCCTTGTTTATCACAATGAACCAGAGTGCTGACAGCTGATGCTCATCAGAATCACCTGGGAACTTTAAAATGCTGATTCCTTTGCCTCCCAAGAAACTCTGACCCCTCTTGCCCAGCATGGGGACCTGGCATTGGTGTTTCTCCAAAGTTCCCCTGGCGACTATAGTGGCAGCCCAGCCTGAGAACACTGCTCCAACGGAAAGCATTTTATGACTTGATCATGATTGACTAGCGCTACCAGGTTCCCACTTGAAGTAGGAACTCAATAAAGTCCAAGGGCATAAATCTGGGATCCCTGCAACTCTAGACCTTTTTTGTTTCTTGTTACTAGGGTCGTGCAAAAAACTGACCGGAAGAACAAGTCTCAGCTCAATCCCACAAGGCCCGGAAGTGCTCTTCCCCACTGTACTGTGAAGCACAGCACCTGGCACAAAGTAGGCGTTCAACAGATACTAGTGGAGTGGATGGATCTGCACCTACAGTCACATCCTCCCAGGGTCTGGCTACGGTGTAAGTACGAGGTGGCCCCATGGAGCGCTGACTCCTTCAGGTTCAGATGCTCTCACCTGGGCACTAAAAAGCAGCACCTGCCCCCTCCCCACAGCTACATCCTAGAGCCATTCACCTCCCAGGGCTCCAGGGAAGTTGTTTTGATCTGTGCATGTGAAGTGTGTTCACAGGGCCAAACATGTCTGGGCCTGATTAAGAGGATTCTGAAACCGGTTTGGCTATTTTGCCAAAGAATAACAACACTGACATCCTTTCAGCTTTCAAAACATATCTGAGAGCAAAGGGTCTTTCCTTGTCTGGCTTCTACTGTGCACCCACAGGGCAACAATGGCCCCTCCCTGGGGAGTTTCTCAGTAGGGGAAGGAGCTGCCCTCTCTCCCCCTCCCAGTCTCTAGCCCCACTGCGAGAATCACTGTTTAGAGAAACTTAGCAATCTGAAATTCAAGGAGCAGCAGTATTCCCTAGCATCAGTACATCAGTGGAAACATGAACGATACACATTCCAGCAGCAGGGAGAAAACCTGTCTCCATTTCAAAACTAGCTTTGCAATTAGGTGAATTTAGGTCAAGAGGACTGTCATAAATTTTTCAAGTGTTTTTCTTCTAAAGGTCAACAAAGTCAACCAGCAAAATTATATATTTCAGTTTAATTTTAGGGAAAGAAAGAAAACCAAAATCCGTAAGTCTGGAATTCATGTCCATTGTATGCTTGGAAGTTGGTACTGAGCATTCTTCATCAAAGAGAAAAGCAAAAAAGAAGGCAGACATCATATCTGAGCCATATTTTTGCACGTAAGTGAGTCAAAATATACAGAATTATTTCAAGGTTTTTCATTGAAAAGCATTTGTGTTTATTACACAACAAAAAGGATATATGGCTTGACTTTTCTAAACCCAGAGAGCTTATGGTTTATTTGGATATGTATTCTGAACACAGTCAATTATTATATTACAATAACTTAATTTTAATATGGCATCATTACAGTAATATTCCCAGACTAAGGTTAAATATAGAGAGATTTATAGTTTGTATGTTAAGTGGTTTTGGATTCTTTCTCATTGATTATTTTAGATGACAAAGTTATAATTTAATAAATTGTCAAATCAATGCACTAGACAAAAAAATGTGTAATTATTTACATAATACACTGCAACAGTATTAAGGTAATTCTGTTAACATCATACATCAGGGGGGTGAACAGAGCCAGCATCCTAAATATACAGAAACTTCCAAAAAACATACTCCCAGAAGGTCATTCGTGCCAAAAAAGAATCTAATTCATTAATTATACTTGAGATTTTATCAGCAATTTTAATTTTTTAGACTTGGTATTGAAGCATGGAAAAGTGAAATGAAGAATTGGAAACACATTCAGACATGTGGAAAGTTTAATTCATCCAACTGATTGCACAAGCATAAATAAAGGTGTATTTAGTACCAGATTCTGTGTTACCAGAAGGCTATTTAAAAATGAAGGAAGTATCATCCCTGTCCTCCAGGGACTCACAAGTAGACAAATGTCATTTCACTGCAGGGATGTGACAAGGGCTCTAGCAGCCAGAGGAGCAAAGCACTGAGAGGGCCTACGGAAGGGAGCCCCTGCCGCCTCCTCAAGGTGTCAGGGAGGCTTCTCAGAGGAGGCGACACTTGCATTCGGTCTTAAAGAATAAGTGTTTGCAGCCAAACAAGTTCAAGGGCTTGGCTGGAAGATGTTGACCTTGGGAAGGATGCGTCAGGATGGTGGGGCGAGGGGAAGTGGAGGGTGGCTGGTGGCAGAGTGCTTAGGAAAGGCAGAGACAGCATTCCTGTGTCTTGCGGTGGAAAAGCAGGCTGCAAGACTGGCCAGAATCATCTGGCTGCTGGGGACGCATAAAAGATACAGCGATCAAGCCCTGAGGAAGCATGCCTCAATGTTGAGAACAGAGTTCTGGAGAACCCTCCATTTTCTTCTGACATTAATCAGCCGTGGAAGAGGCTCCAAACGTCTCTTTATGAATCTGCGTAATCAAAAGCGGCTGATGAATCCTAGGCTAGGGAAGCTCATTCTTCAATGTGACTCCAAAGGCACATCCTTGCATCTCATGATCCGTGACCACATTTCTGGGCCTTTAGAAGGCGGGGAGGGGTGTCACTTCAAAGGGCTTAGAAAACTTGCAGCCTAGACTCTGCCTTAATTATCTCTCATCACCAACAAAAGCTTACAGGTCTGGGAGAATGCAGTCACCAAAACACTCTGAATGGGTTTTTTTTCCATCAGGCAAGCATCATCTCAAAAGCTGAAGCCTGCATTTCTACAAGCAGTTCTAGTTTATGTGGCAATGTGCAGAGAAGCCTAAAGATGCACTCCCCTTTTTTTTTAAATTTGAAATATCAACATATAGCCTTATGGGCTATCCAAAAATTAGTAGACAAACTGTTTCTCACAAATTCATCTGAATATGACTTTGAAATTTTTTAAGGGTCTTTGCACACAGGTGCGAGAGATGATGATCTAAGGCCCACGTGCAAGCTTACAAACAGCAACTCCTTACCGTTAAAACACAGGTGACGCTCTGCTTCCAGAACTGTCTCCTACCGATCCTAAACATCACAGCAATCTGTTCAGCTTATGGACTCTTCCAGAATGATCTTCTAACTCCTGGGAGCCCTACTCATCATCCAACAGGCCTTCAAATGAAAAGTCCCTCGGAGGAGCAGAAGTTCACGTTTACACATCTAATTTGAAGGTATTATAAGTCACCATATACACGGAATAAAAATGAAAAGCGCACCTATACTCCCCTTGTTTTTGCTGTTACAGTCCCTCCCCTTTGCCCTCTCCTCTGTTCCAAAGCCTTGTGTTGTTAGGGTAATAAATACTGTTTACCTGCTATACAGTTTACCTGTGCCTCTCACTCATGCTAACCAAGCAATCAAAGCATTTGAACTGCTGGGTTGCAACACAACCTCTGATGTTCATTTAATTCTATACACTGCCCAACAGTAAACTTGGAGTCAATAGAGATATTTGAATCATTTCTTTGAACAGTGAGTAACTTTAAACCGTATCAAAATAGAAAGTAGAGAAGCCCACAGCTCTGAATAAATTATACAAGAAATTCAGTCTGTCTTTGTCTAAACAACTGTGTGGTGAACTACCAGCATTGTGACTGTGACCGTCAGATAGGCGGATTGTAACCCAAATGAGCCATTGTCTCCCCATAAAGAACAAGCAGCCTATTTCATATGTAAATAGACAATGATGTCCATAAATTACTTGCGCTCACACAGTTGTACATGCAAATAAACCAAGGTAATTTATTCTTTGTGACTAAACATCTTGATCATCCTTACTATAAAGATATGATGGGAAATCGTAAGCAATGTGATTTGAGAGATCTAGTCTGTGTGATTTATCTCATCAAGATGAATAAAAGGCAGGACATGTAAGGTTGGGCATGTTGAATCCAGGATTTAGTCCTTGAAGTTCAAGTTTCAGGAACTCAAATCCAATCGGGTCATCCAAGGATAAAACAGGAACTAGGGAACCCATGCCACCAATATCCTGCTAATTAACCTCACAAGAGATTGATTTGAAAGCCAGGATGCTACTCTGGTATTGACACCTACCACTAATTTGGATGCTCATTTGGCACCTGAACTTGAGAAATTCACCTGCTCAACAGCCAATATTAGGGCGTAGCCTCCACATGTAGAGTTAACAGAGAGATAGAATTTAGACCTAAATATTGTTTGGTAAACAAAGCGCTAGAGCACAGGAAGTTAGAGTTTGTTTACGGAATACTTTTTTTTTTTTTTGCAATACGTGGGCCTCTCTCACTGTTGTGGCCTCTCCCGTGGCGGAGCACAGGCTCCGGATGCGCAGGCTCAGCGGCCATGACTCACGGGCCCAGCCGCTCCGTGACACGTGGGATCTTCCCGGACCGGGGCACGAACCCGTGTCCCCCGCATCGGTAGGCGGACTCTCCACCACTGCGCCACCAGGGAAGCCCTATGGAATGCTTTTTAAATCAGCCTCTGGGTATTAGTAAGCAGCTGTTTTCTGTTCTAATGATGAATGAAGACAGTACCTAGACTAGTAGTCATTCTCCTCTGGGCGGTGTTGAAAGGTCACCAGCAAATCGCAGGATTTTCTCATCCTCCTTGCTCAGCATCTAAGTATCAGTCCCAAGAATCCTGTGTCAACACATGACCTCAGGACAGAGGTCACAGTTCATTTTATCATCCATTCTCTTTCATTAGTTACATTGAAATTGGAGCTTCCCTAATGGTATTTTAGGCACCATCATTTCATCAGCAGCCCATTTACATACAACCTTCTCTCCTGGGAAGAGTTACTTTCTGGGAAGACTTCCACAGATGGCTGATGGCATTCATTCTGTGTTTGTCAGGCGTCATCGTGGCTCTCTCGAGGCTTTGCAGTAAACTGCAAAGTCTTCAACCTCTGTGGCTGAATTTCAGCCTCAAAGTGGGCAAGGCAGAGGCGGTAGGTATCTTAAGGAATCCCCTAGAGTAAAGGAAGCTCACTGAGAATTGTCATTAAGCAGCACAAACAAAGCAAAGTACAAGCCTCAGCCTGCATCTGACCACCTGCCCTTAATTGCCAGCCTGCAACAAAATTGGTTTCTGGTCATTGGAGAAGGGTCATCAAACAATGCTCAGAGGGAGACCCAAGAGGGTTTTCCTACAAGTAGTTTCCACCAGGCAACAGCTTCAGCGGGCAAGACTCCTCCTACAGGAACTTTTAAACTGAGGAGACCTCCAGCCCTATCTTTGTGGATGACGCACTGTTTCGGGCTGAGACTATTGGTCATTCCCAAGCCTTAAGTCAGACATAACAAGAAAACAAGAGCGGACAATGGGCCTCCTGTATGCAGGAGACTTCATCCAGAAATTCAAGTACCTTCAGGCAAAGTTTAAAGTTTCACTTTCATTCATTCACTCATTCATTCATTCAACAAATGTGAGTACCTTTTATGGGGCCAGGCACTGTACTACATACTAAGCTAACCAAAACACACACTTAGTCAAGCACTAAAAAGTATTAATTGTAAGATGCATAATTATTTTATAGAACACTCAAAGAGAAAAAATAAAATGCTGTCACTTACACTTAAATACAACCTCAAGTTTAAGCTGCATTCTGAATTCACAGATGTTAAAATGTGAAAAAAGTACATCTTAGAACCAATGAAAAGCCAACGTTCCTGTCTTCACTGGGGGAAGATATAAAATAAATAAATATAAATGCATACATAATTATAAATAAACTATGATTACAAATTGTGGAAAGTGCCATCAAAAAAGAAAATTTGGGGCAAGCTTCACTCGGATCTGTGTTTTGAAGTATTGCCATTTTATGCTTACATTCCAAAGTGTGAAATTTCCTGAACTCATTCCTAAATTACGAAGAGTTACCTACCTCGGGCCTTGCGGCCCTATATGTACAACCTATGCCATGTGGTATAATAAAAAATTGCAAGCACTGGGGTCAGACACACCTGGATTTAAATCCCAGCTCTGTCCTCTTTTAGCTAGATGACATCAGAGCTTTTGTTTCCTAAATGGTACATTAGAAATAAACCCACCTGCCTAACAGACTTGTGATGATTTAAATATATGTAAAACTCCTGGATCCTCACAGGCACATCATGCATGAAAAATAGGACTATATTTTTTATTTGCAAAACAGTTATGACTACAATTAGTGACAAAACCAAAGTAGGGTACAAACTCCCAAGGAATTTAACCTAACCCAACCTAGAGCTATCTGGAAATTTTGCTCTTGATTTCCCAATATGTCCTAAGAGAAAGAGTAGATCCAGGTTTTATTGGTTACCATCTACACATTTTTCATAGGTTTCTACTTCTAAATGTCCTACCGACGCCCAGCAGAATTAAACACATGCATCAGTTTAATGGCCTTGTAAACAATGGTACAGGGGCAGCATATAAAAATGGTAAATGAGTTGAGTGGGATGAGAAAGTACCATATTTCATCCATTCTGAGTTGCACATTTTTTTGCACTTTTGACCATATTGAAATTGGGTGCACGTGCTATGCACCCTTATAACTGTTGGTCAACAGCAATCACGACATAGTTGTCATTGCCAGAGTTTGCACAGACTCAGTGGCACTCCGGACAGCATGACAAGGCCACTGCAGCACCTCAATATCACAGTCAGCAAACTACGGGAGATCCATTTGAGGGAGGAATGTGTGTCCTGGTTTGTTTTCTGAAAATCTTCCACGGACACCTTCTGGGAAGATCAAGAAAACACCAGCATCACAACTTACAGAATGAATGACAGTAGATGGAAAGAAAATCCCAGGAGAGTCAGACCCTGAATGTGAAGAAGTTTTAGCAATTTCTTAACCTATTCATTGCACCTATTTTTGTATGGATGCACGAGGGTGACATACAATTTTTTTTAAGTCTATGTTTAAGTCTGAAAGAGCTTTTTTCGATTAAAATAAATAAAGTTCTAAGAAAGTAGTGCATCCTAGATTAACCGACAGTTATTTTTCTTCGTGGTGAAGGAAACAGTGGTGTGTCTTTTATCTGATAATGGCTTAGATCAGATGAAATACAGTTTTATGATATCGAATGATCAAAGAAAATTTCTTGGAGAAGGTAGGATTTAAGTCAAGCTCTGAAGAACAGTAAGATTCAAATAGGAAGAGGTAGGGCATAACATATGGGGAAAATATCACCAGCAAAGCACAGAGGTTGGAGTTCAAAAGAAAGCCTTTCTCGTGCTGCAATTATGAGGAAACATGAGTGATTAATCTCTGAAAGGTATGTGGAGGCTGAACTGCGGGCGTCAACCTATGGCACTGGCCTTTGCTGGCATTAGGGAGTCACTGAAGAATGAGCTGATGAAAGTCTTGATTAGGAAGATTATGCTGAAGGATAGGAGTAAAGAAAGATTGAAGTCAGAATCCTATAGGCACGAGGAAATAAAGGATTTGACAGAGGGCGGAGGCAGTGGTCACCCAAGCCACTCAAAAACAAACAAGTAAATAAAACAAGGCAAGTCCTCTTATCCCATCCACCATTTTGCCACCCCTGAGCTACTCCTATATAGAAATCCTGGTTGAAAGAGTGGGAAGGAAAAGAGAAATGGAACTTGACAATTGGTGATGGGGGAAGAAGACACATTTGTCCAAGGTGATTCCATTTTATCAAGCTTGGTAAAGTGAAGAACCATAATAACTCAACAGGAATGGGGGAGCTTAGAGAAAGCGTGCATGTTGAAGACGAGATGACTAAAGAAATGGAAATAAAGCTCTGGTTCTTTGTTCTTCCTATTGGTGTTTTCATCTTGAAAACGTGAAGGTCAGTATATGAAAGACCAAAACAACCAGCACCTTTTTCTTTATTTCTAAATTCATAACAGAAAGACTCATAATTAAAAGAGAATACAAGAGCCAATCATATACGAATTCAATAATTATTTGAGCTGCTTCCTCTCAAAACAAATTTTTCAAAGCTTAAATTAAGTGGTGTGGTTTGTTGGTTTTGCCACCATTTCCATGAGTTGAAATTGCACAGCAAAAGCAAAAAATGATACGTAAGTTTTCTGAAAGCCTCATCTGCCAAAATTCAAGAGAGGAAGGAGGAAACACAGGTGAAATCCCAGAGGATGATACGGAAAGCTGATGCTTTTAGAGTAAAGCATACACTAAACAGAACATCCAAGTTCTGCAGGTATACATTGAAGGAAGAGAGATGCTCGATGCTAAAAGCACATTCTAGATGTTATTTTGTATAGTACCTTTCAAGCAGAAAGTGTAAGAATTAGGATTTTTTGGCACTGGGAGCGGGGTATATACATAACAAGAAAATCTCAGGAACAACCTTCTGACTTCTTGTCTTCCCCCTGGTGACACTTCAACATATTCATAGAAACAGTGTTGTCCCGGCTTTGGGAAGCCATGTTTTTGATCTTGACTCCCACATACTAGGTGGTTGTGTGATGCTGATAAACCACCAGCCATACTGGCCCCATTTTCCCCGTGAACTACATACGGTAGGTGGCCAGATGATCCTACAAGTACTGTCCAGCTCTAAGCAAGATGCATGAACTAAGTGAGTGATCTCTGCCACTTGGATCCCAAGTGCACAGCATCTTAAAGTAATCGAAACATTATTTTAATATGAATTTTAAACATACAATCTTACAACATGGCATACAAAACATTGAAAACATTATGATATCATTGGAATCATCTGAAATGAGGCTGATCACTTTAACAGTACAGTGCTGTAACATCTTTGATATTATTGTTTTCCCCATAGGAAATTTTTCCCATTCTAGATGCCCAGTTTTGAACAAATGACATCCCCTGGACCATGACACTTGTTCTTTGTGTATAAAGCTATAGTGCTTTCAATGGAATATTAGCCATAAAAAAGGAATGAAATAATGCCATGTGCAGCAATACAGATGGACCTAGAGCTTATCATACGAAGTGAAGTCAGTCAGACTGAGAAAGACAAATATACGACATCACTAATATGTGAAATCTAAAAAAATGATACAAATGAACTTATTTACAAAACAGAAATAGACTCACAGACCTAGAAAACAAACTTATGGTTACCAAAGGCGGAAGGGAAGGAGGGATAAATTAGGAGTTTGGGATTAAAATACACACACTACTATATATAAAACAGATAACCAACAAGGACCTACTGTATAGCAAAGGGAACTATACTCAATATCTTATAATACCCAACAGAAAAGAATCTAAAAAAGAATAGATAAGAGACATATATGTATGACTGAATCACTTTGCTGTACACCTGAAACTAACACAACATTGTTAATCAGCATTTCAATAAAAATTTTAAAAAATAAAAAAATAAAGCTGTAATGCTTTACAAGATTCTCCTCCCAAACCAAAACATAAGCTCAGGGGCTCCGAATGAAGATATGGAAATCAAATTTTGGCGGCAAATCACAGAGTTCATGGTAATAAGTCCAGCCAGTACCCTGCCTTTGGGTTGGCTGCTTAGCATGCTTATCATTTTTCATATTAATCCTTTCCAGATCAGTTATACCACTCGCTCTTTGTTTAAGACCGAAATTTTAGCATTATTTCACACACAACTGAGAAAAATTATATCTCTTTAACTAGAATCTTGTTTGTAGTTATAATCTAAAGGATAAGCAACAGCTTGGGAATGATCCTATGCCTTAATTACATGTTTTTTTCCGAAATCCAAGGTTCAAACAAATATAAGACCAGTATTAATTACAGAGATATGAAGAGAATCCTTATTAACGTGATAGTTCTTGCTTTATAAAAGCAGCAGACACAAATGATCTTCACCTTTATGTTACCTTTTAGTTGCTACTGTTCCACACATGGGCTTTTCTAAGGCACCAAGGCATGATCCTTTTCCTGAATATAAAACAACAGAAGCTCCAACTCATATTCCATCTTTTTTGGTTCTGATTTAGTTTATCGGGTATTTATTTAGGGGAAAACTATATTTCATTACATAAGTCACTGCCCATCCCCAGATCTGACCTCTGGTACTGAAGACATTGGGGACCAGTGAATAACACTGAGAAGTCCCTCAGCTCCCAGCCACCTGCTCCCACTGACTCTCGCCAACAGATACAGACAACCCTCCAGGAACCCAAGACTACAGCTGCAGGATGAGGATCAGGGGCCCAAGGTTCACTGGAGGACCACTTTAAGGGCTAGCTGCTGTTATCACAGGTGTGCTTGTTTTGTTAAACAGGGAAAGAAAAAAGTAGAGAATCAGGTTCACCAGCAAACATCAAAATTCTTACTTAATCCTGCATCTGGTTCCTCTTTGCTTTTCTCTTGTGCTAAAATGTCATAAAATGGTAATCTCAAAATCGTGCTCCTTTCCTTTAGAGAATGAAGTCAAATGTCATTCAGTGTAAAAATCAAACCCTAATATTAGAGATGATTAGTTGACTCACTCAAGATACATCTTCTAAAAGCAATAAAGAAGAACACCTCCCAGGGCTTCTAGTATCACCCCATCAGAAGCACATTAATTAGCCACCATCATGGGGGACTTCCCAATGTATGATAGCTTGACTTTGCAAGCCCTCATTTAATATGATTTTTATCATAAATACAAACCCATGAAAATAACAAGACATATTTATAAACACCAGTGGTTAGCACTCACACCCATGCCAAGGTATCTGGCAGTAAAATGAGACACATTGATTCGTGAGGCAGAAAAACTTTTGATTACAAGAATGTGATCAGATACAGAAAATCCATGTATCTGAAACCAAGCAGTAATTTCTCGAAAGAATGTTTTGTCTCTCTTTGAAAAGCTTAAGGGTAAACTTGGGGAGACATCAAAGGAAGATGTGTCCAGTCAGAGCCAAGAATGATCGCTTCAGAAAGAAAGCAGCTGATAGAAGGTCAGAGTTCGAGGGGAGGCTCAGATGCTTTGCTTTTGGTGACCTCTGACCTCCACCAATACCACTGCAGACTCTAAGAGGTCAAGGATGGATCTGTCTGCATCACAGCTGTATTTCTGGATCTTTGCACTGCTCATTAAGTGAATGAACAATCCCATTTATAACCTCATACAAGAGCTAATTAGGTCTTTAAACCACAAACAACCTACAGTTACAAATAAGTTACTCTGCTACCAAGAGAGCAAAATTTATTTTGCCAATAAAGACAAAAATAACCCAGTTTATTTACCTGTTCATATTTTCTAGACTTCACCTTTCTTAAAGACCGTAACATAATTTGTAATAAATGTCATTATTGCCTATAGCTTTCACAAGGCAAATCTCACAACACTGCTGTTTCCTTCAACAGCAAAAGTGTGAAAATATCATTTCAGAGAGGAAACATAAACTCCATTACTGCATACATAAAGAATAAATTCATTTTACTGCTAACAAAACTAAGTTATATAAACGCTGTGCATCCCAAATGTTCTTTCTAAGCTTCTTTAGGATGAGTTTTCATGTTTACGACTTACAAAACCAGCATCACAACTTTCCTGACAGAGTGGGGATGAAAGGACAGCCAATTAATATTAATATATATACATGTGTTTCCTACCATAAGTACACTTAACCATGCTTTATAACGCAACATCTCGTTCCTGCTACTTAATTGCCAGCTCCCTGGTTTTTCCATCTGTTACTAACTCTTCCACCAAAAACAGTTGACGTTGGGTCTTGTATTCAAAGACAGCTCCCAGGTAGATTCAAATATCCAAGTAAAATGGTACAATTAATTACATAAATAAACTTCCATTGATTAAGTCCATTATTACGGGGACATAAATGTACCAGGTACGAAAACGTGAAGGCCAGGATAAGGCAATGTTTTTGAAAATGTAGCCCTTACCTGGTGATTTAGTATTTGACATGAAATTAATGTGAACAATTACTTTCTTTGTATTGTTTTAATTTTCAAACATTACATCATCAAAAATATGGGAAAGTTCTTGTTTAAAAGTAACCAAAGATGCAAAGAAAAACACTAAGGATAAAACCTGGTTGTATAATTCCTTCCCTATTTCCATATTTTAGGTGTAATTTAAGTAAAAGTGCTATATATTTTAAGAAAATGTTTTAGTATAGCTCATTAATCTCATCAAAGTCAACCACCATTATATTTATTGAGCCTCTCTGATACACCCAACACAATGTTAATCAAGTATAAGATATAAAGAGTTTATAATCTAGCAAAGGTGACAAAACCACAATTAGTCAATAATAAAGCACTAAATTATAAGAACCTATCAAGGTATATTGGAATCCAGGCTGCGATATCAAGTTGATGTATGTAAAATATACCCTTAATATGCAATAAGGTTTAAAAGATAAGAACTTTTCATAAAACTCAGTTTTGAGGGAATTCTCTGGAGGTCCAGTGGTCAGGGCTGTGAGCTATCCCTACCAGAGGCCGGGGTTCAAACCCTGGTTGGGGAACTAAGATCCTGCAAGCTGCACAGTGTGGCCAAAAATTTAAAAAGGAAAAAAACCCACAAAAACGCAGTTTTGAATTTGGTCTAAATCACTTAATTAAAGTAGGTGCAATAGTACACTTAAAAACTAAAGGGGGCTTCCCTGGTGGCACAGTGGTTGGGAGTCTGCCTGCTGATGCAGGGGACGCGGGTTCGTGCCCCGGTCCGGGAAGATCCCACGTGCCGTGGAGCGGCTGGGCCCGTGAGCCGTGGCCGCTGGGCCTGCGCGTCCGGAGCCTGTGCTCCGCGACGGGAGAGGCCACAACAGGGAAAGCCCACAACAGTGAGAGGCCCGCGTACCGCAAAAAAAAAAAAAAAAAAAAAAAAAAAAAAAAAAAAAAAAAAAAAAAAAAAAAAAAAAAAAAAAAAAAAAAAAAAAAAAAAAAAAAAAAAAAAAAAAAAAAAAAAAAAAAAAAAAAAAAAAAAAAAAAAAAACTAAAGAGAAAAATTAAAAATCTAAAAAATTCTGTACCATTTTCCTTTCACAACAGAAGATAAAGGAAAACATGTTCTTGCAGTTAAGTGTTCTGAAAGTGAGCTAGAGCAGGCCAGGAGAAAATACTTTCTGCTTTTCCACGACCTCCCCCTTTACCAAAGCAAAGGGTTAACATGTGAATCTGCTCCAAGAGAAAATTCTGGAAGGAAGACAGCACCTCCCTGTTCCCCATGAAACCACCCCAGCATCTGTATCACTGCCATTTCCTGAGGGAGGCCTATCCCACCTTCCACATCTGGGTCTTCCTCATTCTCTCTTAACCTCCCCTTCTGCTTCAGTCTCCCTCCCTCCTTTCTTAACCTCAAGTCTAAAGGAAGATCACCTCTCAACCAAATCTCACGTGCTCTCTTGCACATCATCACTGATTCTCTTGCCATTCTGAGCATCATTGTGAAACAAATCAGGATCACACCATCAACCAGAAGACTAAGGCAGACCACAGAATTGTTGTTTGGCGAGTGTGTTTTTCAGCCAAACAACAGAAGGAAGAAAACATGGTGTGCCCAATTGCTTATTACATTATAATAACAAAACACAGAAACACAAAAATTGAAGGTGTTAATTCACTGAGTGATGTAGACTAATAGGAGAAAATCTATTGCTTTTCTAATCCAGAAAATACACAAAGCCGAAAACAGCAGTCTCCTAAGAGAAAATGTGAGGCAATTACGAATATAAGAACTACACGTGAAGGCGATTTTCCTCCCAGCTGTTATCCTCATTGGGGAATTACATTTGACCTTTTTCCAAAAAAAAAAAAAAAAAATGAATGAAATGGAAAACATTTTTAAGTCACAAAAATTTGTCTTGTAGGAAGTTTTCCAAGTGGTAAGCAGTCTATCAGACTTTATTTTTCTCTAATTAGTTCCATTCAACTCTTATAGAGATTCAATGTCATTAAAATCAGGTCAAAACTCTCGTTTCAATATTAAAATTTTATTCTGATATATAGGGAAAAGCAAGACTTGAAGAGAAGGGGAGGTCCTGGCCAAAAATGTGCAACAGTGAAGAAAGAAAAGAGCTTCAAGCCATTTCCTTCCCTTTCCTACAAACCTCCCCCTTGGGCAAGGACATCACCCATCGCCCACTCTCACCAATGAGGGTCCACGTTCTTCTCCAAACGAACCTTCAGAATCTGTCTGAAACCCACTTCCCTCCTTCTGTGCAGGTTAAAGTCCCATTCATGGGTCAAGGGTATGTCCCCATGTCCCTTCCTCTATGGAGTCCTTCCTGAATCTCAAGGTTCCCTTCTCTGAAATTCTATTGCTCATTCCTTGATTCAGATAGTTTTCATCCTGAATAATAATTACATTTTAGAAATATAATTTGTACTAGGATATTTTTTGAAATAAAGGTTTGGAATATTGTGAATCGCAGCATCTCGCACATAGCAGGTGATCATTTTTAAATTAACCTATAGTGTATATAGTAATAAGCTAAAAATGATATTTCTTTCTGTTAAGTAGTACCTCTATATTTTTAACCCTGTTGAAGGTGTTTTACATGCCACTGTTGTTCTCATTCTTTCTGTTGTTTTCCTTTGTTAATGTGTTGCATCGGGAGTAGTAGTGTTATTTGGGGTGTGCAGCAGAAGGAAGCATTGATAAATGTGAAAGGCAATTCCAGCCCCTCCTATAAGTGCCACTTTTCTTCCTCTGTGTCCCTAGTTAAATAGAGGATGCATACTTACTTATTCTGCATTTCTACTTTCCTTAATTAGCCTAGACTGAAGCTTGAGGTTTACACCACAATCAACTCTTAACATTTTTTTCTTGCACTGAAATATACAAGCAGGTGCTCTTTTTTAATTATCATTTTACTGAGTGATTATCAAATGGGATAGAATTGCAAACTGGAATTTTGTGAACTGAATTATTCATTAGAATGAACTTCAATATACTGAACATCAACTTACCATTGCTCGGAGCCATCAGCTAAAGTTTACAAATATTTTCCTCACAGGGAATTGTTGTTGCAATAGTATTTCTAGCAGGGGAATGTCAAGTTGGTAAAGCTCTACTATTAACAATGGGTCTGTAGACACGGGAAAGGAGCACTGTGCCGGCAATCAACAGGCTTAGACTTATCAGGCTTTTTTTTTTCCTTTTTAAAAAAGAAATCTTCAGAATTCCAGTTACAAGATTTACAGCATTTCAGTCTTATGCCCTTCAAAATCTTATGTTTGGAGGTTAATAAAATAGATTGATCCGGAAATACTACATGTTGGGGTCTTTTCTTTTTTCCTTTCAAATGCAGTACATTAGATGATGCAGTCTAAGCTATGGAAAGAGGGATATGGAAACAGCTGACTACTAGTGCATGTTAGCCGCCATCCAGTGGCTGAAAGTATAATTCACCCCAACCCACTGCCCAATGAGCTAAGGAAATGCTGAACGGAGCCGTGTCTCGTAAGTACATCAAAGGCTAACAATAATATACATTTATTGTCTCATATTTATGTAAAGACAGAATGATAGGAAAATTATTGAATGCTTTAGTGGAAGTGAAGCCAAAGTCTCCTCCTTTGTAATTCTAAGCCATAAGAAACTTATCTTTATGTTCCAAAAAAGGTCAAGAAGAACCTAGGGGTAAGACGGGAATAAAGACACAGACCTACTAGAGAATGGACTTGAGGACACGGGGAGGGGGAGGGGTAAGCTGTGACAAAGTGAGAGAGTGGCATAGACATATATACACTACCAAACGTAAAATAGCTAGCTAGTGGGAAGCAGCCGCATAGCACAGGGAGATCAGCTTGGTGCTTTGTGATCACCTGGATGGGTGGGACGGGGAGGGTGGGAGGGAGGGAGACGCAAGAGGGAGGAGATATGGGAACATATGTATATGTATAACTGATTCACTTTGTTATAAAGCAGAAACTAACACACCATTGTAAAGCAATTCTACTCCAATAAAGATGTTAAAAATATATATATCAAACAAAAAACAAAAAAATTCCCAATTTAGAAACTTTGCCTATCTATGTCATATGAACCAAACTAAATCAATGATAAAATAGATCTGACTGCATGGGATATAGCACACTGAAGGGGCAAAAATTTTGATATCAATCTCTAGGGAAGAAAAACACGCAAATATATCCATAGTGATCCCAATATTGTTACAGTTACATAGTGAATTCATTCTGAATGATTTTTATCATTTTTGCTCATGTAAAATGTAATACTATTCTCTTATTTTAAATCTTTAACCTCTTTTAAACAATTATAATACTAATGTTTTTAAATAGTTTTTGATGATTTATTATAAAAATGATGCACATTTTTTGTAAAAAGGTAAAAAAAATAAATATCACCATAATCTGAGCATTATTAACAGTGTGCTTTCTAAGAGAAATGCTCTGATTCCCATCTCCCTTTTCTTAAAATAATATTTTATATGTATATATACACGTACACACATATATGTATATATGTATATGCATATGCACACCTTTAATTTTAGTTTACAAGATACCATGAAAATGTTCTCATATTACTGAATATTCTTCGAATTATGATTTAATGGTTACATATCAGATTGTTAGACAGGCCTTAATTTATTTAGCCAATCCTTTTTTTTTTAGCTTTTAGATTGGTTCCAATTTTTTACTGTTATAAACAACAATATAATGAATATCTCTGTGGTCAAATACTTGCATAGATCTCTGCTTATTTATTTCAATAAATTATTAGAAAAAATTATTCCTTAAAAATTATATCCACTGATTCCCATGAGAAATTAATATTGTTTCATCTTTGCCTATATGATAGATGAGAAATGGCTGTTATGCCATTGCTAGTTTAATTCGCAAGTCTTTGACAATAGTGAAGCTAAACATTTCTTAAATATTTATTGGTCATTTGGGATGGGGGGGGGTTGTAAATTGCCTGTCCATGTCCCTATTTTTCTCCTAGTGATTTTCTTTCTCCTGATTTATAATTGCTCTTTTTAAGATTGGATAAAGATCTCACGCATACAGAAAATGAGTAGCTGCTTCAATATTACTATCATACAAAGTAGAATTAAAGACAAAAGCCTAAAAGATTTGGACCAAGATAAGCATTTTACTTTTATAAAAGGTATAATCCACTACGAGTATATGGTAGCTATGTACTGAATAACAGTCTTAAAGTAAAATAAGCAAAACCTGGTAGAAATACAGGCAACATTAACAGAAAAACCATAATAAAAGGCTGTTCTAGAAGAATGTCAGAGAAATACCCTGACACTCCCCAAATAATATTAGTCTTTTAAAGTGCTGTAGATGGTCAACAAAAGTAATCATTTGTTGGGCTTCCCTGGTGGCACAGTGGTTGAGAGTCCACCTGCCAATGCAGGGGACATGGGTTCGTGCCCCGGTCCGGGAAGATCCCACATGCCGCGGAGCGGCTGGGCCCGTGAGCCATGGCCGCTGAGCCTGCGCGTCTGGAGCCTGTGCTCTGCAACGGGAGAGGCCACAACAGCGAGGCCCGCTTACCGCAAAAAAAAAAAAAAAAAAAGTTACCTATAAGGGGAGACGACAACGATGAAATCTGGAACTCCCTAAATGTAGCATATTTTATAGTTTTGACTTATCACAGTTCAACACATAATCATAAAACACAGTGTATCAATTTCTTTTAAAAAACAAATCTCTAAAAATGGAAAGTAAATTGAAAAAGAAATGGCTCTGGGAATTCCCTGGAGGTCCAGTGGTTAGGAGTTGGCGCTTTCACTGCAGGGGCCCAGGTTCCATCCTTGGTCAAGGAACTAAGATCCCACAAGCCACGTGGCATGGCCAAAAAAAAAAAGAAAACAGAGAAATGGCCCTAATTATGTCTCAAGTTGCTGGCTTACCACAAACAAAAGAACTATTTTAAGCTACTTTAAAATGAGGTAATTTTTTGTGTATATCTATGATATATACTGAAGACTGAAAGAACCTCAAAGAAGTATTAAATTGTTTTCAGTAATCATATTGTTGGTAATAATAATATGATTGTTATTGGGAATATATAATGGATAGTCTATATCCTACCATAGAGTAGGATAAAGCAAATAAGCAACTAGGGTAATATCATTAGGAACTAGGATTTTCAGTGTAAAAGAAAAGAAACACAAACATAAAAATCAAATAAGTAAAAGGTGGTTAACCTCTTTTTTTTTTTTTAATTTATTTATTTATTTTTGGCTGCTTTGAGTCTTTGTTGCTGCGTGCAGGCTTTCTCTAGTTGCAGTGAGCGGGGGCTACTCCTCGTTGCAGTGTGCAGGCTTCTCATTGCAGTGGCTTCTCTTTGTTGCAGAGCATGGGCTCTAGGTGCGTGGGCTTCAGTAGTTGTGGCACGCGGGCTCAGTAGTTGTGGCTCAAGGGCTCTAGAGCGCAGACTCAGTAGTTGTGGCACATGGGCTTAGTTACTCTGTGGCATGTGGGATCTTCCTGAACCAGGGCTTGAACCCGTGTCCCCTGCATTGGCAGGAGGATTCTTAACCACTGTGCCACCAGGGAAGTCCCAAAGCTGGTTAATCTTAATTTTGATTGGAAATATCTTTATGAACTCAGATGTATGTTTCTCCTTTTGAAAACAATGTATTTCCTTGCTCTATCCACTGAAATAGTGATAAACAACGATCAACTCAGCAGCAGTGAACACCCCTAGGACCCAGACTAGAGTCCCTAAATACATCCCCTATGAAATGGAACCAGAGTTCCTTGGATTCCTAGAGTGGGGCAGGAAATAGACAAGGTGAGCCTGGAGCATTTTCACACCAGGAAGCACGGAAGCTGTCAAAGACAACTGAAGTCATGTCAAAGGACACAGGAGCCAACTTGCAGCATCTCCCATGGACCAAAGAAGAAACGTAAACAATAAAAACAATAATGACTGCAATGGATTGAAACAGAAAATATACAAGATCCATGATTTCATGGTGATATTTAAAGAGCAAAAACCAAAAACACTTTGGTCATTTCAGGAAGTTGCTCTGGCCCCAACTTACTTTGAAAACTGATAAAGGGAAAGGATCAATCATTGTTCCTGCTTTTCCAGAACAAACTGTATTTCACAGCAATCAAACAGCTTATGAGGTGGTCGAATTTAAAGAAAAATTCTAGCTTTAAAATGCAGAATAAATGAGAGTAAGTCACCATTTGAACCCTTAATGAAACAGTCAATCTAGGCAGCAAGTATCAATAGATGCTAAAACCGGGACTTCCCTGGTGGTGCAGTGGTTAAGAATCCGCCTGCCAATGCAGGGGACACGGGTTCGAGCGCTGGTCTGGGAAGATTCCACATGCCGCAGAGCGACAAAGCCCGCGCACCAAAACTAATGAGCCTGAGCTCTAGAGCCCCCGAGCCCCAACTACTGAGCCTGCGTACCACAACTACTGAAGCCCATGCGCCTAGAGCCAGTGCTCCGCAACAAGAGAAGCCACCGCAATGAGAAGCCCGTGCACCGCAACGAAGAGTAGCCCCCGCTCACCGCAACTAGAGAAAGCCTGCACGCAGGAACGAAGACCCAACGCAGCCAAAAATAAATTAATTAATTTTTTAGAAAAATAGACGTTAAAACCATTGGGTGGTAGATTGATGGAGAATTTTATAGTAGAAAAATGAGGGCAAATTCATTGATCAATCTTAACATCACTAAAAGTGAGATTACAAGACATTATGCCCCTTAATGCGATGTAATAGGAGCTATACAGCACTGCCTATGAAGTATTCTTGTCAAAATAAGAAAAAAGAAAAGTGATTCTCATCAAGCTTCTATATCAAACTACCAGTTAAGGGAAAGGTGGGGACAGAGGAAATTGTTAAATGACACCATGATGATGAGGTCAGCCAAACTCGCAACAGGGAAATCTCGAACGGTATAAATGACACTGTTTCTTCAACCAGCAAGAAGTGATGCTTAAAAGGAGAGCGGAAGAGGAGCTGCTATAGACTGAAAGAGATTTACAAGACAAACCAACCCAGGGAAGAATACTAACCTTCTAATAAACCAACAGTTTCCAAATTGCTTAAATAAAAGGACATGGAATGAGTACTAAAGATACTGAGAATAGGTGGGTGTGATAAATGATACTGTGATTTTTTGGTCTTTACTTGTTAAAGATACACACTCATGTATTTATAGGTGAAATGATGTGATGTTTGGGATTTGCTTTAAAATCCTCCGGCAACAGCACAGGAGAAGAATAAATAAAACAATTCTCCAAAACTGTCAGAGAATGTGGCTAATTGTTGAGGTGGGTGATGAGTATCATGGAGGTTTCATTCGACGTTTTTGTCTGCTTTTGTGTATTCTTTAAATTTTCCATAATAAAAAGCTATAAAAAAAATGTTTTTTAATGGTTTACAGTGTTTAAATTGACATGGAGTCCAAGCAGGAGAAGGATTGAGAAGTATCCATCTGATGTGAGAGAATAATGTGAACATTGTGAAGGGGACAGAAATCACACTGTCTTGCTGCTTTAGGGTTCCAGGCTTCTTCCTCACCCCAAACCCCCTCTCTCTACACCCCCTTTATACCATCTGCTCTAGTTACACCACAGTGTCCAAAACGCCTATCTGGTCCCAGTCCTCCTATGTTGGGAAAAATGCCCTGTGCCTTGTCCATTTGCTAAGTTCCTATGCTTTGCTTCCAACTTGCTTAGGACTCACCTTAGGAAAGATTTCCCCAACGTCACCCGCTGCTCTCCATCCTTACACCCTTCCATGCTTGCACACAGCACAGTGTAATGTAATCGTGTGTTCAGATAATTCTCTCCCCTCTACTAGACTGAGCCCTTCAAGCATTTATTGTTGGGGGTATATTAATAATATTTAACAACCTATACACGAAAGAAAATCAATATATAAACCAACATATAAATTGGATGTTTTAATACTTTCCCTTTTACCTCTAGAGAATATAAATTATATATATTATAAAACAACAAGGTCTTATAGCACATCAGCTCAAAATACATATCTGGTCTAAGGCATTATTTGACATAATCAATAATCTTCCAACAAATCTCCCCCATTGATTTGACAGTCACTAAGTGGCATAGTCTTGGAGAATTTTTAATATCAGCTCTATTATTCATGGGGCTGGATATTCACCCAGCTTCTACTGAATTAATGGCAAATATATTCAAAAATTTCCTAACCCTCCTAATACTGAGACTCTTACATATTCAAAATCTCCACTAACAACAGTGGTAGGCTGAATATCATTATTCAGCCCCCAAAAACGTCCACGTCCTGACCCATAAACCTATGAATTACCATACATGCAAAAAGTGACTTCGCAAAGGTGAATAAACTAAGGATCTGGGGAAGTGAGAGGACAGCCTGGATTATCCAGGTGGGCTCACTGTCATCACAAGGGTCTGTCTAAGCAGGAAACAGGAGGGTCAGCCTCAAGAGAGAAGTTGATGTGATAAAGGACGGGGTGTTGGAACAATGCCAGGAGGGGGCCATGAGCCAAGAAATGCAAGAGACCTTGAGAAACCACAGAAGGAAAGGAAATGGATTCACCCCAGAATCCGGAAGGAATGCCTGCCAACACCTTGATCTTACCCAGTGAAATGGACTTTGGACTTCTGACCTCCAAAACTGTATGAGAAGAAATGTGGATTAAATTAGTGGTCATTTGTTACAGCGGCAGTAGGAAACTAATAAACAACTAAGTCTTCAGGGTGTTTGTTGGCATGTCGTATTTAAGGTCGAACCCAACCATTCAGGTTCTGTGAGAGATGGTGCAAGTGGTGTGGGTAAGAGGGATGACTCTAGGCTGGGTTGCCTCCTGTAGAACTTTGGTGTAAAGTATCTTCTCTATGCTTCAGTTTTCTCCTTCATAAAATGGTGGGGGGAAGAGGATGCTAATTATAGTACCCAAATTAATTTTCTTTTAGAACGTGTTTGGCACAGAGCAGTGAGATAGATAGATAGATAGATAGATAGATAGATATTCGTTAATGTCTATGATAGGTTGGCATTGGCATTGAGGGGTTTTAATGACTTTTCCAGGGATGTCGAAAAGCAACTTCCCTGGCCCCATACCACCCACACAAGTCCCATGCATCCTCTAGGGTCTCTCTCCAGCCTCAGGAGTACCCATGATGTCCAGGGAGACTGACACTCCAAATCAGTGCCTGGGTGGCCCCCATTGCTACTCACACTCTTCCCCGGGCTTTCTTACAGCCAAAGTTCTAAGGAGACCAGTTCCTACAAGAGTGTACAGCCACAGCTTCATGGGCCAGATGGGCACCAGGTGTTTGCCCATTGGGGTGCCAATGCTACCACCACTATTCACTGTTTCCCCACCGCCTCTGAGCCCACAGGCAGAGGCATGTGGATGACCCAGAAGCCATGGAAAGCGTGTCTAGATGGTTAGGAGGCTGGTAGGGACTAGGATGGCTGAATGGCATGCTCCCTTGGGACTTCCCAGGAGGTGGGGAGTATTGATGGAGCACAGACTGACCCTCTGGAGTCCACATGGGAAAGGGGCAAATAGCAGGCAACCAAGAGGCAGAACTTTAGGGGATGGACTTGGGCACCAACAGAAGAAGAGATGTCAATCCACAGCTCTGTCCAGGCAGAAGTCTTTAAATTGCTGGATAATGGAGAAGAATCATGGACTCCCAGTGAGGGGACAGAGTGTACCCAGGGCAACAACAGGGCCCTTGAGAGTTCAGAAGCAAGGGTTTACTTACCATATGTAATGGAGGTACCCAACATTTCAACAATTAGTATGGCTGTACCAGTATGTATCTGCTGAATTTCAGCCTTGTCTAAAATTGCATCTTGTATTCTGCAGTGGATATCGAAGATTCACTCATTCAACATCCATGCTAATCCATTTCTATTATTTGGTTTTTGTACTGTAGTAACTTGACAGCTAAAAACTACATTTCCCAGACCCCTTTGCAGCTCCCTTGCAGCTAGGGATCCGTATGTCATTTAGGTTCTTCCCATCAGGTGAACGTGCATGAGATTTTGAATCAGACCAAGCTCTGATGGGAGGTAGGGTGTGAGACATCCATTTTGCTAGTGCAAATTACGGCAGAGGTGATGTGGCCATGGGACCAGAACCAGGCTGGCAGTTCACTGATCAAGTAAATGCCACGTTTCCTTTAGTGACCCAGCTCTGTGGTGTGGCTTTGGAAGCTCAGCTGCTTATTTTTGTATTTTATACTCTTTATTTTGTTCAAAACTCACACTCGATTCCGTGTGACAGCTGTACCCCTTGATAAAGTCCTTTGCACTTTAAACAGGAAAGTGGATGCTGATATCTATAACTGAGAACAATGACCAAGCAAATGGTACCAGAAATGAAATTCAGGAAACAGCTCCCCACAGGAATGTGGAATCTGAGCTTGGCTACCTGTATCCAGATGCTTTCAGACACTGGGACACTAACAGTCACAGCACACAGTGGCAAAGCAGTTATTTAGATAGTCACTTGTGGTAGTCCGGAATGAAGTGACATTGAAGGTCATGGCCTTAGAAACCCCTATAGGTCTCCTGCAATTAACAATTACGGGGAACGTGAAGAGTACAGCACTGTAGGGTGGCAGCCACTAAGCAAGGTAACTGTCCCGGGGAAAGGAGATGCCCAGACCCTTGGAAATGAGTGAATCCTGCTCTGAGCTGGCAAAGCATGCCATTATGGGCCACCAATCAAAGCATGGGAGTCTGGGGTTAGTGATAAATGGTGTTTGACTCCAAGTCTCTCTCCAGTGGACCCAGTGGATACATAGACTCATCCTGTGACCCAGTGGACAACTGAACTCATCCAGTGGCTGCTTCCACAATGCCTAAGTGTATAATCAGAATAGACAACCTTGGAAAATGGCAGAATCCTCCATTTTTTCACGTATAGATTCTCCTGGAACATCCTCTCCCACTGAAAACAGAAAGCACTGCCACCGTCAAAGATATGACAGACGCAGGTGGCAATACCTACCACAAATCTTTTTTTTTTTTTTTTTTTTTTTTGCGGTATGCGGGACTCTCACTGCTGTGGCCCCTCCCGTTGCGGAGCACAGCCTCCGTACGCGCAGGCTCCGCGGCCGTGGCTCACGGGCCCAGCCACTCCGCGGCATGTGGGATCCTCCCGGACAGGGTCATGAACCCGCGTCCCCTGCATCGGCAGGCGGACTCTCAACCACTGCGCCACCAGGGAAGCCCCACAAATCCTTTTAATTCTTTTCTACCAGTACCTCTCTCAAGACAAATGACTTTGGAGCAGGGATCCTCAGTCTTGGCACTCCTGATATTTGGGGTGGATAAATCTTGCACTGTGGGGCGGTTAGCAGCACCCCTGGCTTCTAGCCACTAGGTGCCAGTAACACACCCTCTCCAGTTGTGATGTTGTCTCCAGACATTACCAAATGCCCCCTAGGGGACAAAATTGCTCTTGGGTGAGAAGCTCTGAACAACACGAAATAAGCTTAATCAGAGATTGACTCTAATTACAGCTGCTGTTTCCAAATATGATTTCTTGAACTAGAAAGAAGCACAAGCTTTGTTGAGCCTCTTTGGCTCTTGGAAGCAATATATCCCATATTGGGAGGCACTGCTCTTGCCATGGACATAGTAATGCATAACGCTTCCAGCTCTGAGTCGGGGCGCAGGGAGCCCAGAGCAAGACACGGCTCCATCTGGTGCAAGCCCCTCTGACCCTTTGACCCAGCTTGAAGTTCCTGGGGAAGATGGAATGCTGCATAGAGGCCTAGGAAGAAAATCATAGCAGAGGCCCCCTGCCCGCTTTGGAAATCTCTTCTCTTCCTGAAACAGCTCCTAGCTTGCTACTGGGGCCGGCAGAAACTCCAAGTGCCATGGTACCTGAAATTGCCCTCATAAACCCAGTGTTTTCTGATCCTTCAGGTCATAAATGTGGGCTTTTGCAATGACTGTCCACCAGATCCGGAAGGCACAGGTAAGTTCCGTGAGCAGGGAGCTCACATTCCCGGGGCAGCTACACCTGGGCACCTAGGCACCACCTCCTCTCTCACAACCCACATGTGGGGCCTCTTGGGAAGCAGAGGTCACTCTTGTTTCTCCTCCTCAGCATGATGCAATGCTTCTGGTTTGCTCCTACTCTTAAACCTGAAAGGTGGAATCTTACAAGATCAGTTTCCTCGCAGGACAGATTAAGGAAACTGGTCCCTGGAGAAGTTCAGTCACTTCCCCCAAATGAGGGAGGCAGGTGGTGACTGGCCAGGACGAGGACTCAGGGTTCCTTGTTTATGGTCTTTTTGCACATTCAAAGGTAAAGAGTTGGTCTAAGATTCTCTAGTAAGAAGTGATTCTGCATCCTACCTCAGCCCTTTCCTTAATATTAACCATACCTAGAGAAAGAAACTCTAGCCATCTGCTGCATTTCATGACATTGTTAAACTTCTGGAAAAACAGAGGGAGTTTCAACTACATAACACAAAACCTTCTTATCCGTCCAGCTCTGTTTCATTGCTCTATCCTTAGATGGTTTACCCAGCCTCCTCAAGTTTCTAGGAATCTTTATTCATGTCCAAGCCTAACATGATCATCTTTGATTTGCTTAGAATTCACATAAGTGAATGCAGTAGAATCATGACAATAATGCTTTGTGCAGGAAATTAAAGGGAAGCCATCTAGACTTTTTTTTAAGACATGAGTGAGGGCTTCCCTGGTGGCGCAGTGGTTGAGAGTCCGCCTGCCAATGCAGGGGATGCGGGTTCGTGCCCCGGTCCGGAAAGATTCCACGTGCCGCAGAGCGGCTGGGCCCGTGAGCCATGGCTGCTGAGCCTGCGCGTCCGGAGCCTGTGCTCCGCAACGGGAGAGGCCACAACAGTGAGAGGCCCGCGTACCGCAAAAAAAAAAAAAAAAAAAAGACATAAGTGCAATTAGAGTCAGTATCATTTGCTGAAGTGACTTCAGCACCTATGAAAAATAACATCTATAAGTTTCACACAACATGTACTGGTCTGATTACATAAAATTTCATGGTATTTTCCCAAAAGGGTAATAATATTAAAATTCAAATGCATTTTGCTTCAATTCCTTAACCTTGAGCAGTAAGGCACTGAAATATTTTTAGGCTTCTCCACAAGATGGGGCTAGTCTCCAAGCAATTCTGCGGCTAAGCAGTGTGGCATTTTGAAAATGTTTGATTATAAAGTGTCACTCACGTTAGCTGTCTTGATAGGATGGCTCATTAACTGCAACTCTAGGAATCATTAATTAAGGTGAAGGACAGGGATTTCTAGCACCATTTGAGGAGTTGTAACTTCTCAGCCTCTGCTTGTTCACGCAATGGTCTTCAAGTCCAGGCTTGCATTCTACAGCCCCCAGTTCTCAACTCCACTAGGAAAGCCAGTGGGAAGGGCACTCTTCCATCTCTGTCCCCAGTGATCTGCACCTCCTTATTCCCTGATCCCCTCCGAACAAAATGCCACACCTGGGCTTCCCTGGTGGCGCAGTGGTTGAGAGTCCGCCTGCCGATGCAGGGGACGCGGGTTCGTGCCCCGGTCTGGGAAGATCCCACGTGCCGCGGAGCGGCTGGGCCCGTGAGCCATGGCCACTGAGCCTGCGTGTCCGGAGCCTGTGCTCCGCAACGGGAGAGGCCACACCAGAGAGAGGCCCGCGTACCGAAAATAA